>PVJL010005566.1:0-93010 GCA_004026885.1 Lyroderma lyra
AACCTGGAGATCATCATGCTAAGTGAAATAAGCCAGACAGAAAAAACAAAGAACTGCATGATTTCACTCATATGCGGAATATAAAACTGAAAGCAAAGAAAAAAAGAAATGAACAAACAAATAACCCATGGACACAATCGATAATTTAATGTTTATTTGGGGACGAGTGGGTTAGGGAGGGGAGAAAGGGGAGGGGGTGTGGGAGGACCGAGGGGATGCTAATTATAAGGTGATGGAAAGAGAACTCACACTGGGTGGTGAACTTATTATACAATAAGTTGACAATACACTGTAGAATTGTATGCATGAAACCGATGTTATCCTTGCTAACAGATGTCACCCCAATAAGTCTAACAATAAAAATGAATTAAAAAAAAATGACTATAAAGATATCGTATAGGAGCTTAACATGGGGAAAAAAGAAAATTTAGAAAGTATATGATAATTCTTTTGAACATATTTGAGGGTTGCCATGGGGAAATACGGTTTTATTTATCTTTGTCTATACAGACGAGAGCAGTTGCTTTCAATAGAATATAATATAATACAACACAATATAATATAAAATATAAATTAGATATATGTCTAATGGAGAAATATATTTCTAATATAACATTGTTAATAATTTGAATAAGATATGGTCACTGCCCTCAAGGAGCCTATGTTCTGTTTGAAAAGAAAACAAAAATTGACTCGTATAGCCAGTATGATGACTACTGAGGTATAGGCACATCTTAACTTGTAAAATAGCAGGAAAAGAGTCAGCTCCATTAGACAAGTATATGGAGTGTGTTAAAGAAATGTCCCAGGAAGCATATACTTGTGTGAATGAGTTGAGTTTGGAAGGATGATTAGGAGTTTGATGGATGGAGAAAGTCTTGGGTTATGTATTAGGCTAGTTGGAAATACCTATGATAATACATGGAGACATGTAGCAATATAATGAACTATTTGTGGTTTTAATTTCATGTTTGGTTGGTTGGTAACTTTATTTAGATGTTTTTTTGCATGTGAGCGCCAGGGGCCTTATCTGTTTGGTTTATCTCTATATCTTCAAGTTCTCTATAAATACCTGTAGAATAAATAAATGAATGAAAATAGTTCTAATAAACATTGAGAAGTGTGTCTAACTAGGGACATGAATACCACATACCATGCAAAGAAATTTGAATTTGGTTTTTTGAAGATATGAATGAGTTTTAGCATAAGTTTAGTGATTAAACACATAACCAAATATTTTCAGTGTAATTAATAAGTTAAAAGAATGGTATTTTATGTGCCCTGGAAGTAGCGCAGATAAAATTATTTATCTCTTGTGGCCCGGGAGAGCTTCACAGTAGGTGATATTGCAGAGTCCGGGAGGAACAGAGTATTTCTGAGGAGGAATAATTGAGATGTTTTACTTTTGAGGGAAGTGGAAAGTATATTAGCCAACAAGACAGAAGAAAATATATTTGATTCTGGCTTTGCCACTAACTGAATAACTTACATGTATTCACTTAATTGCCTTTACCCTTTCTTTTCTCTTTTTAAAATAAAGCTTTTAGATTGACCATTTCTTTGGTTGTTTTAGTTCTCAATATATTTTTAACTTTGGTGAATAATAATAAATATAGCTAAAACGATCACAATCTGTGAAAAAACCTGAAGAGTAGGTCTACTTTGATCTTCACTTAATGAGTTTATCATTGCTTCTTTTAAAAATTACTTTAGTATGCCTTTAAGTCTATTTATTTTATATAAATTAATATATGTGTATTGTTGAAAATATGAAAAATAGGATAGGCAAACATTTAAAAATTAAAGATCATCACAATTCCCATTCAGATACCTCTGGTTAATATTGATGTTTACCCTTTATCATAAATGGATAAAAAACTTAATTTTTAACTGAAACCTTTTGGATTTACATATAATGTTAATCCACTATGTTTTTACTTAGCATAGAATAAACACTGTTTCATGTCAGTATATTATTTTTTTCTGTATAGCATTTAGGGAACTAATACTCATTGTTCAACAACTAGGTTGTTTCTTACATCTGCTACTTAGTAAAACTATTGGAAGACTGAAAAAATAGTATTGTCTGAAACTGAATACCTGGTCACATATTCTTTAGAAAAGTATATGATTAGATACATTTGAAGGAGTTTAATTGAGTCTTAACATCTCTTGAAAATCTGAGTTTGGAGATGGGGTTTGGGATTTGGGAGGAATTAGCCTTGTGGTAAAAGCTGAAATTTGAGGTCTTTAAGTCTCCTGAGCCAGGGTAAAAGCAGAACCTGCTTTTTAACATCAGAAAAGGAAGCATGTGTTAGGGCAGGAGTATCCTGTGAGGTTACATGGACAGGTGACTGCAGCACCACACTGTGACAAGGGGCACAGACAAAACAAAACATCGCCCTGTATGTGTGGTCTGCGAAAGACTGCCCGTTGCAAGTACATATTTTAGGTTATATCATACATGCATACACATCAGTAGTATTTTGTGAATAAGAGAAAAAATACACTTTATAAGAAGCTATACTTCTTACTTGAAAGCAGTGTGTGTGTGTGTGTGTGTGTGTGTGTTTATTTTGTGCTATTTGTTATTTGCTTTGGCTTGTGTCCTTTTTGCTTTTTTGTTTTGTTTTGTTTTGTTTTGAAGCTTTAGGAAAATCTTATGGTTTGTTTAAATCATTTTCTTTTGAACTTTTAAGCATCAACCTGCTTAAGAATTTCAGATCAATGCTTTATTTACTAAAAATTACATAAATTAAGAAATTCAAGTTGAACTGCACATATATAAGTATATCTACACCCTTGGGCTGTTGCTTAATGCCATATGCACCTGCAATTATTAACAAATCAAATTCATTTGCAACAGTAAAGACATTAGAGAATTCAATACAAAGCCATAAAAACACTTGTTGTGTCATTCATCTCACCTAAGGAGGAATAGGGAACCATATGTATTTCTGCTGTCAGATCAGACACAATATTGCCCAGCGTTTCTAAGATTCCTCAGATAGAGAATGTGCTTCTAAATTGTTCCTGGTGTTAACCAATCTGTTGTGCCCAGAAATTCTTCCTTAGTCGAACTTAAACTCCTTTGGTTAAGATTAAATTATGATTATGCAGAGCTAAGAAAATCTTATCAAAGGGATGTGTGTGTGTGTGTGTGTGCGCGCGTGTGTTTCTTACCCATTCCTATACATACTTGCATGGATACACACACACACATACACACACACACACACACACACGCACCCCTCAAATTAACGTCTCAGATAATCTCCCCCTTTCCTATATTATACATTATAGCTTTTGTCTTTGCTAATAATCCTTTTGATAGTATTGGAATCTTGTGTGAAGACAGGAGAAAGTATTTTCACAACAGGACTGACCAGTATTCAGAAATGTGCCTTGAAACCCAGAATATTCTTGGCAGAAGATGACTACAATAGCTGAAGCCTAGATACCATCAGGTACCAGAGACACATTAGTCTTCCAATTGACAAGTTTGATGCCTTTTTACATATTAAGTAAAATTTACTTTGCATTATAAATAGCGGAGGTCCAGAAATAATTTCTATGCAAGTCACGGCAATCTTTATCTACACAAGACACACTCCTGTAAAATTAAAGTTCTGCTCAAATAACTTTTCTTTTGAGCAATGATTCATAAGAGAAAGGCATTCTTACTTCAGAAGTAACTAGCCCTATCTGTTCAGTAACCACCGTGGCTGTCAAAATTCATCCTCTTTATATTTGCCAGTATTTGTCTTTTGGAGATAAAGAGAGAGAAATGGTGGCAGGGAGAGAGACAGGGACAGAGACAGAGACACTTCACAAACAAAAGATCTAATGCGATCTTTAATAATCAATCTCCCAGTCAGAAAGAGAGAGAACATTTATCAAGCACCTACTATGCCTCAGTGTGCCATGGACTTTGCATAGTGTTTTCATGAAACCTTTCAAATAATGTGAAGTGCATTATTATAATGTTCATTTAACAACAGTAGTTTTACAGTTTTGAGAACTAGTTGAAGATTTCAACATTAACTGCTTGGTACCTGTTCAGCATCTGAAAAACGAAACTCCTTTCATGCACATGAGTACATTACCCACTTTCCAAATTAGATGTCTCCCTGGGGCTTACAATCTCCTGCATTTCCAATATCCCTGGGAGGTAGGAAATTAGGCAACCTGCAATCCTGCTGCTGTACTGAAAACGGTAGAAGAGAAAAGACAGGGGCTGTCTTTAGGTGCCGTTCCTAAAATCTCATAAACAGCAGTGAGATTACTGGAAATTGAATTTAGGCCTCCTGACTTGCTATTGCCCATATCTCTAAGCACTAAAGACAGCTCCACAAATTAAGTACAAAGAGGCTGGGTTAATGGGACCGGGGAGATAAAATTCTGAAGTTATTCCCTTTCATGTTTAAATCTCAGTATGTTTTAATAGAGTTTTCATTTGTTTATTTAATTGATTTTATTTGTGTTAATACTCTCTGTACTGTCTTTTAAATTGGAAAAGGATGGTATTATATGAATTTGATTTACTGCTAACTCTGCCAATGTTCATCATTATAAACAGACCGCTATAATTTATATTAATTCAAACGCTGTGTTCAAGTGATTTTTGTAAAAGATTATATGAAAAAATCAGACATGATATCAGAACCATCACTGGCTGTTGGCTTTTTGCAGTCACAATACGGAACCTCAGTTTCTGCCCAGCCCGAGCTGCCCCGCTTCTGCACGCCCATTGACCTGGTGGACATCAGCGTGGAAATGGCAGGGCTGAAGTTCCCAAATCCTTTTGGTCTGGCAAGTGCGACCCCCTCAACGAGCGCCTCGATGATTCGCAGAGCTTTTGAAGCTGGCTGGGGTTTTGCCCTGACCAAAACTTTCTCTCTTGATAAGGTAAGAAAACATTTTTGAAGTCATGTTTACATGTCTATCATGTATTTTATTGGGGCATAAATGTTATAATGAAAATATTTTTCTGAATGAGAAGTAATAGTTGTTAAACCACTGGACAAGACCTGTCATTATTGCATGGTAGTCTTTTACTGCGCTTTTAGTTTTTCTGTCTCATGGGAAGCGGGGGACATATAATTCTCATTTCATTTTGTTCAGAAAGCATTAAAACAAAGATTACAAAAGTGACTGTTTCATTTAGTAATGACAAACTCATGAGCTCTTATTTCTATATTACTGTTTTGTGATTTCTGGATGTATGTGAATGAGGACATATGCCTCCATTCAAAGTTGGAGAGATGATGGATTTGGTTTGCACATAGTCCTGGGAGCTAATTCATGTCAGAAAGAATCTCTCAGTGTAACTCGTTGGTGCTGGTAATAAATACAATTTTCCTGGAATTTTTAAATACAGAAACTTTGCCCAGAATACATATACTTGAGTTTAATTTGTCATTATGACTTTGTGCTCACTTCGTAAGTGGACATACTTAGTAGGAAATAAACTATGTATTAAAGTTGAGATTGATTCTTTAAAGTACACAAAGCATATGAATGTGTGTTTCCAAAATAAGATGATTTGTACCAGAAGGGGTTGCATCTGTTTATGGTTTTGAATTAGAAAAGAGCAGCATAATTTAACATTTCTTAGACCATTTATTACTAAAATTTTAAGTGGTAAAACTAGTTGATGTATTTAGTACTAACTGGTAGTTAGTAATAATTAATGTATATGAATCTTTGAATCTAGTAACTAAGAAAAGAGTATCATTATTTAAATCAGCCTTATCCTTAGGCAAAGAAAATAATAGAGAACAAATATGCCCCATTAAGCACATTCTCTCCTTCTTTCTCCTCTGACCAGGATCAATAACTACCATTATTGTGGCTAAAACATATGGGCTGTCTTATTCTGACAGCTGTACAAGGTGCTATGTGCAAGTGTGGTCAAGACCATCTAGAGAATCCTCAAAAATTAGAGAAAACATTGAATAAAATATATTTCTTAAATGTATTTTTTTAAATAGCTAAAGGGAGATTTTTTCAAATAAATTGACTGAATATTTAGGAATACTTTGGTTAAACCAAGTGTAAAAATATGCAGAACATACATTAATTGATTGTTTAAATCCTTTTAGAATATTGATAATATATATGTCTTTGTTTCAATTCATCCTTTAAGAATTACTGGGCAGTCATGTTTAATCTGTTGTGAAAAATTGAGTCTCTGCTAGCATTTAATGACTACATTAGTTATACTATTTTAAAATTTTTATATGTAAACAGAAATAGGTGCTTAATCAGGTACTACTGAAGAATTATAACAAAAAAAAAGTATTTTCTCTGTATTTGCTGTTTTCTTTGCTTGCAAAATTGAATGCTGATTAATCAGACACACCTGTCTTTGCTCTGTTGGTAACATGCATTGATTTGTGATGCTCTTTTAGTAACCAGGGAGAAGTTCCCTGGATTAAGATCACCAGCAGAAATAAATGTGGAAGCTAACTTCCCTCTAAACATCCAGTTTGAATTTAGTCTGTCAAGAAGTCTCTGATGCTGGTTCAGAAGGAGAGTTATGAGCAAATGCAAATTAAATTTGGGACATAAACTGTAGTGATGAGTTCTAGAAAGCTCTATTTCACTTACTTTGATGGTGGGTAAAACAAAATATTTGTGCAAATCATATTTTAAATGTATTTGTGCAGATTCTAGTGATATAAATAATGATGCCACCTTGGACTTATGTAAGCCATTTTCAAAAACTATTATTTTCCATGCGTGATTTTGCAAAGTAGTCTGTTTGCTTCACAGAGATCTACTTTTCTTTTTCTTTTTCTTTTTTTTTTTTTTTTTGGTTTCTTATATTGTCCCTAATTAGTAATTAAACCTGCTGTGAATATATAATGTCTTATGAGCATCTGTGCTTTCTCATTAATGAAATGTTGCAGTATACAACTCAGTATCATAAACACATGCTTTTCCTGCGGCCTCTTCCTAAAGATATCTACTAAAATATTACATGTACTGTACATTTGTCTGACATTATAGCATACCAATTTAGATTAGCCTTATTATAATTTATTATGACAATTCAAGAATCTACTTAAAATATATTAAAATTCAGGATCTTGACATTCGCAAGTTGGATGAGCTTCATATGACAAAGGTTAGTCTATGGAGTTTTGTTATCATATGAAATATTAATATTTCACAATACAGTTTTGATGAAGTACAATTTGCCGAGCCTGCATATGATAAAGAAATTAAATGCTTACCAAGGGAGTTCAGTAAGAATTAGAGCTCTGGCTGAACATCTGCTGGAAATTTTATTATCCTGTCCTACTGACAGGGTGGCTCCCTCATTGTTTCTCTAGATTGACAGCTGAATATTGCACTGATTTCTACAGCAAATATGTTTAGGTGAACTTTGTTTCCTTTTTTTATTTTTTTGGGAGTTCAGAACATGCTTTTGATTTTCATCCTATATATATATTTTTTGTACTCTTGACATTTGTAGATGCCAGATTGAGGTCTAATACGCTGTAGCAACGATAGACCATAGACTCACAGTGAAATGCCAGTTGATATCTCAGTAAACAGAAATATTATTGTTCTTTACTGTGCAGTCTGTATAAAAGCTGTATGTGCTTTCTTAGGGACGCAAATGATCAGATTTTTAATGTCAAATATAAAAAGATCTGTGTTTGCTTTTGTGTTAAATAACATCAAGGATAGATTATATTATCGTCTTCCTTCCAAACCAGTCTTTTCTAGGGATGTCCCAAAACACTGACATTGCTTTTCTTGAGATTCTGTTTATGTTTTATACTGATAATACTTAAAGAGTTATCATAAAAGAATTTGAATATAATTATGAACTATTTTTATGTAAATATATATTGAGTTCAAGTTTAAATTTTAAAATGTGGGAGAGAAATCAATCTGTCAACTCAATTAAAGCTAAACTGTCATGACAAACCAGGGAAATGCTCAGTTTAACTGGGAATACTAGAAATTGTTAGCCTTTACATAAAATAGCCTCCTGACCTGTGTTCACATTATACTGATGGGAAATAGATAAAACATTTTGTTTTTGTAAATTATATCATAATTTTATCTCTCAGGTAGCTGCATATTATATACTGCAAATATATAGTATTTAATTGCAAATTGCATGTATCTTTATCACTACACCGATAAACTCAGAGGTGTTTATTACTATCCTAAGTCAGATTCAAACCCAAGCAAAAGTTAATTTCATTTATAAGCTATATATAGATATTAGAGTAAACTTGTGATTGATTTTAAGAAAATATCTTGAATGCATATATTTTGCTTTAGTAAGTGTCAAATAATTAGATAAATAGGTGCACATATATAACAAGTCTCTCAACATAATATACTAAAAATTAAACACGAGAAATAGTTAAGGTTCTTTATTATTTCTTTGGAATCAAAGTATTGATTGTAGCTGTTTCCATAAAATACAACCTTTTGCCACATAGCACAATCCTTAGTGTATAGGAAGAGTTTGATAAATGCTTCATAAATATTTGTTGGATAAATGAATAAATGAATAAATAGATTTTTTTGGCAACAGCATATTGAGTTTGTTTTTTCAGCCATGTGAACAGTTAACATGTAAAACATTGACTGTTCTGCATATTGATCTCAATTAAAAGAGAAAAGGCCAATAAAAACTTTTCATATTCTATGTTACTTTCTATAGTACATCTGTATATGTATAAAAATGAAAATGTCAGTGGAATTTCTAAACATACGGGTTTTATATTAAGACTTAGATTGTTGAATAAGCCTGTGAAATGCAGAGAACTTTTAAGAAAACAGATAAGTATTGTGCAATTTGAGGGAGGGTCATAAAAATTGTCTGGCCAAACTATCTAAGGTCATGTGTCAATAGCTCAGAGAGAAGAAATGTAAACTGTTCCTGAATGCTTTTAGTGACCAGGAATATGCTAGATCTTCAAGGGCAGTGCAGCCTCTTATATGAGTATCTATGGAAATAATGTTCTTTTTATTGATCCCAAATCAGCCTTCTCATAAATTCCATCCATGTTTTATAGTTCTGCCTTTGGAGACAGCATGGCATAAATAGTCTAATATATTAATGTAAACAAAATGTTTATTTTAAAATACGGTGTTTTGGGTTTTTTTCTTCAAGTAAATAAATAACCTTGAGAGTGGCTAACAAGTACTGGGAGACAGTGTTGTCTATGGAATAGAAATTTAACCCGGTGCTTTTGAGTCATTTTGCCTGCTCAAGTCCGCTCTTACTTCTTTGGAGTGTACTTTCCCTTTTAATAAACTATCTCTTTGTTTCACCCATCTTCCTTTTAATAAACTGCTTCTTGGTTTCACCTCTAAAAAAAAGAAAAAAATTCGACCTGGGAGACTCTGGTCTCCATCCAAAGCTATTCAAAATCAATGTCTTGAACTTGTTTAATATTGTAGGTGGTGGTGGTGGTGGTGGTTGTTATACACATTAACTACCATTTATTAAGTGCTTAGGATGTATAGACATTGATGAATGCTTTTCATAAGTTATTCATTAAATCTTCACAATATCCCTATAAGATAGATAGTAATTTTTTTCCAGATGACATAGTAGACTGAGAAAGTGAAATAAACTGCCCAGGACTTAGAACAACAATTATTTATTTGCTCACAATCATGTATGTTGGCAATTTGGCTGAGCCACATGAACAGTTCTTCTGTTTTGCATGGTGTCTGCTGGGCTTATTTCTGCATTTGCAGTCAGTTGGAGGGGTGTCTGGGGACTGGCAAGATGGCCCCACTTATGGGGCTGGACCTTCGGTGGGAGTTGCTATCATAGCTGAGATGGCTGAGTCCCTGTCTCTATTTCTTGACAGTCTGTCTTATCTCGTGGCATCTCAACTTCAAGGAAGGTAGCTTGGGCTTGTTCACAGATAGTGTGTTCCCAGCGGGCAAGAGAGGAAGCTGCAAGGACTGTTGAGACGAAGACTTAAAAACACACACATCGTCACTTCCACCCAACTCCCTTGGTCAAAGCAAGTTACAAGATACAATATATATGCTATATTCAAGAAGTACATAAATACCATCTGTCTCTTGGTGTAAAGAACAGCAAAATCATATCACAAAGGGACATGCATATAGTATGGAAGGATTATTTCAGCCATCTCTGCAAACAGTACTAACTTGCCCTCTGGTCACAATAATTTATATCGCTTCCATATGCAAAATGTACAATTTCTTTCTCATTCTCCTCTTTCCAAGACATCTTGGGTGTCATTCAATCATGGCATTAATGCTCAACATCTATGAGCTCGTGACCTATATCAGGTCCCAATATATGTAAAGCCACTTGGGTTCAGGCCCTCTTTATCCAGGATTCTGTGAAATGGAAAGACAAGTTGTCTCTTCCTTATATTCCCAACATAAAATGATATGATCAGTAGAACAACAGCAAATCCTCTCATTCAGAAACAGAAGAAATGGAAGAACCGTAGGAGTCATTGTCCATAGCAGTTTCGAAATGCGGTCGGGCACGTGTTGTCAGGGCCCTGTGCCCCAGGCACAGGGTATGTTTCTTGAGCAGTGCTGCTTGCTGGGAGTGGTTCCCTCACCCGTTGTTCGTCTCCACTGTTGGCTCTGTCCTCTGAGCTCTTGATTCTAGCCTCTGAGTTTTATTTTCTTTTATTTAGAATGGCCAGTGATATCCCCTGTGGCAGTTGAGTAGATTTTTCAGCTTGTTTCTGCCCATAAAAAGCTAAGAACCTCTATTTTTCTCTATCTTTTGAATTGTCCTTTTTAGTCCTAGCTCATAGTGATGTCATCATAAAATGTTCTTAAAAACCCTTGAATCTATTAAGGGCTGTCTCCATGCCCCAAAGCCACATCCAGAATTATTATTATTATTATTATTATTATTAGTAGTAGTAGTAGTAGTAGTATTTTGAGACAGACTTCTCTCCATGTTGACTATGTCTTGCTGTTGTGGCACAACGTCTTCAAGATTCTTAGAATCAACATTGTCTACTTAAGAGAATCCACTAGGACCTGCTTTAAATTTTTCTAAAGTCTTAACAAAGTATCATATAGCAACACTCTTGATGTGATCTTTACCCTGAGGTCATTTCTTACTTTGAAAATCATTTTCCTTCTAGGAGAGATGAAGTATAAAAATTGACTTATTTTCCATCCCAGAAATTTCTGGACCCTTTTGCTTTGCTCTAAGTTTGCTTATGTCTAAGTTTGAATATATCCTTATTTAGCTCTTTTCTCTCTCTAACAGTACCTTATTATACTTGGGTAAGAAGCAGTCTACTGACACTTTCAGTGTTCTGTCTAGAGATTTCTTTAGCCAGATCCACAAATGCATCATGTACATTTCTATCTTATGAATTATCACCAGTGACATTCTCGCCAATTGTTCTGTCGCTACGTAATACAGGCCACTCGTTTCCCAGTCTCCAGTATCAATTTTCACAGTGCATTTCCAGCCTCCACTAACAGTGTTCATCATTCTTCCAGGCTTTACTAAAAGTCTACTCTTGATTTTTCAAGAAAGGCCTCTGCCTTCCTCTCAATCTGAAAGCCACTGCAGCACATTTTAGATTTTGTTGTTCTAGCAAACATGTCTGTGTCATTTATGTATTGCCGCACATCAAACAATCCCACAACTGGTGGCTTAAAACAGCAAGTAATATGCTCTTGATTCTCCAGTTTGGCAGTCTGGTCAGTGCTCAGCTGGGTGGGCTCACTTTGCTCCATGTGCTGTTCATTGTCCGCCTTCATTCATTTGCAGTCAGTTGACAGACTGTTTGCAGCCTTGGCTGGCACGACATGATGGGGCCCGGATCGCCATGTGGTCTCACCTTCAAAGAGACTACACTGGGCTTGTTCACAAGGTGGCAGTGTTCTAAAAAGGGAAGAGGGGAAATGGTGAGGCTGAGGCTCAGAATTGCACAACGTAATTCCCACAGTAGTCAGTTGATTAGAGCAAGTCGTAAGGCCAGACCAGGATCCTGGAGCATGCAAATGGCTCCTGTCATCCCAAGGCTTAAAGCCACCACACCAGAATTTGAACCAAGGTCTATTTCATACAAATCCAGGCTCTTTCCTCTATATCATGCTGTTTCCTAATTTATCCTCTCCGGACCTCATTACTTCATGTCTAAAATGAAGGCAGTTTGACTCCATCAGCATTTGCCGGAGACCTGGAGTTCAGTTGAGCAGGTGCACTGATGGCCTTCTGCCCCCTGCTTTCAGCAGAGCTGCACCTATGATTTTATTTCTTTTTTGGTTGTATGTACAATTTCATATATACCAGGAGTGCCCAAAAATGTAGACACATTTTAAGAGGTGTTATCTGTGTGTTACATAATACTTGTGGTAACCACTTTGAACACCTCTTGTAATTGCAGAAGTCAAACATGACTTGTATTCATCTGTTATCAGTAATATATTGAATATTACAAATTTAATATGTTTTTTCTTTCTTAAAATGTGTATACATTGTTGGCACCCTCTGTGTATATATGTATATGTATATGTGTATGTGTATATATACACAAGGTCAGGCAATTAAGTTCATAAACTCATCCTAGAAAATGTGCTACATACCTCGTTGCTGAGTATCACTACGGTCACCTTCGAAGTGCTCCTCTTGGGAAGCTCTGCACTGACACCAGTGCCTAGTCCACCCTTCAAAGCAATTTTGGAACTCTTTTTCTGGAATGGCCATCAGAGCTGTCATTGTCCCCAAAATCCGACAATTAAGTTTGTGAACTTGCCACTGTGTGCCTACGTTGGCAGCACTGCACAATTTGGTAAGGTGTCATAGCCTTGGCAACCTTACCAAGTTGTTTGTATATATAGTGTGTGTGTGTGTGTGTGTGTGTGTGTGTGTGTGTGTGGAGAGAGAGAGAGAATATGAATGAGAGAGAGACAAAAAAGACAGAATTTTTGTAATAACCCTTCTAGGAATCCATTGTCATGAAAAGCTCATTTCCTCTTACACCATTTTTCTCCAGACACATTGGCCCTCTTTCTGGTCCTCCAACATGGCAGCTCCTCCCTCTTGGGGACGTTTGGCTGGTGTCTGCTCTGCCTGGAACGCTCTGCCCTCTGGTCTTTAAACAGCTGCTGTTGCTTTTCCTTCAGTTCTCACTAGTCAAACATGACCTCCTCAGAGAAATCTTTGCTGACCACACAAACTCAGTCCCTCTGTGCCACATTTCCCTAGTTGACTTTTTCTTCACTACATTTATCACCGTCTGAAATTACCATACTCTTGGCCACTTGTTTGTTTAGTTGTTTGTTTTCTGGTTTTTAGACACTTGAAGAAGAGGAATGCTGTCTTTCTTGCTCACAACTGCATGCCCAGTGCCGAGAATTGTATCTGGCAGATAGGAAGCACACAATACACACTTAGATGAATGAATAATTTTAGGATTGTAATCTGAACCACAATTCCACGTAACAGCTCTTTATTTACTGGGAGACACCTTTCATGTCCTATCTATAAGCTGTTTCTGTTTCTTTTCTAAATAGTTGTGTTTTCATTTCAATATAAGGTTTGCAGACTTTTTAGGTTGTCCATTCTCCCATGTGCATCTCAGGCGACTTGTTTCCGTTTACCTTGTATTAAATGCGAGGAAGTTGCCTACATTCACACAAATTGCTAGCACTTATCAACCAGACAAGAAATAACATTGTCAGGACTATACATGCTAAAAAGAATATTTAGACTTTTAAAGAAAAATTTCACAAATACATTACATAATATTTTAGAGCCTGGTTAAGTCTGTTTGGATTACAATACAGAAAATCAAAATTTACTTTCATAACTCATTTTAGAAGGCCTTACTAGAAATTAAGATCTGGATTTTTTAAAGATTAAATGAAACATTTTGCCATTACTGAGTTTCTATAATACATTACCTTATCGTGAAAGTTTATGCAACAATAAATGAACGATAGTCCAGTGCATTATTTTCACTGCTTTAGTTCGAGTTTCAAATTTGGCACATAATTTATTTTTATTTATTCAGTAGTATTGTCTCCTGATGTATACCTATGCATAAAACTGAAGAGTTATAATTATTTAAACATATTCAGTGTAAACTTCTCATCCAGGAGATTTTAAAACGTTAAAACTGTAAATAATTTCTGTGTGGTAATAGTTTGATTTTCACCTGGTTACATGTTTTAACTGTTACTTAGATTTATTGTGTTGAAATTCATAAAGCTGACTCATCTTCAAATTGTAGAGAATGGGATTATTAAAGACTGTAGTTTACTTGTAGTAGTCCTATGGGAAGTTTCATCCAAATGTTCTCTTCGAGCTTCTCCAGCAGTCTCTTCTGTGAAGCAGTCCCGAGCTCTTCAACAACAGAATGTGTGTCTTTGCACACCACTCGTGTGTATACACTGGGAGGGTTGAAGTTAAATCTTGTAAGTTAGACTCCTAACAAAAAACACATCCCATCTTTCCCCCAAAGGTATAAAGTATTTACCATTTTTAACCATGTTATGTATACCAGATTTGGTTTGTTCAATAGAAAATATAGATTATGATGTTTCCAAATACAAGTTATTGAACATACTGCTAATAGTAACTATAAATTATTTAATTGTAACCAAAGTAGTATTTTCAACCAGGTAGATTCTTGAAGTTATTTAAATTGCTCCCAATATTTTTCTTTTTACCCTTTATTTCACATTTTGGGCTAGTTGACTATGAAGAAGACCAATCAATTTTCCAATATAATTACGCCTTTGCCTCTCTTCTGTTTCAGGCTGTGATTTCACACTTTTTAATTAGTTAATCATTTTGGTAGAGTGGACAAGGGAGAGTCAAATAGACTTTTTAATAATATAAATTGATGTGTATAATTTGATCTGGGATAACTGGCAGAAGAACCTAACTTGTATTGGAAAATACCTCTTACTCAGTTTGGGGGTGGTTTTTTGTTTGTTTTGTTAAAAAACAAAACTTGGAACCAACTGTGTCCAGGTTAAATTTCCTAAAAGTATAATCTTGCTGTTTACAAAACTGATTTTACCCTTTTCCTGTCTCATATAATTCTTCTGCAGATTTTAAATTTAACTAGTTAGAAATATCCATTTTTCTGGGTGTGTCTAGATGGTGCAGTGTTTGGTTGCAGTTAACAGGGCTTGAATTCCATAATGTCCTCCCTACTTTTGTATTTTATTGAATTCTTGTCACTACAATATATGGATACTCTTTATCATTCCTTAAAACCTTTACATATAAAACTCAGTGGTGACCTCACTATCGAATTTTTATTAAAGTCATATGTATATTTAGTTGTGAGACTTAATTCAGTTTTAAAAATACAATTCTCTTTTTGCTCCTTTTGTTTTTTTTTACTTACAATGGACTTCATATTAAATCACCACTATCTCTAAAGTAAGGTAGATGCTCAAGGAAGTGACTGTTTTTTTAAAGAAATCTTTGGCCAAACTGTAGGTAAGTGGTGGATGACTTCGGCCATCCACCACGTTACCTTTACTTACCCAGCGTCCCTGTCTGTGTCTCTCACTTCATCCAAGTCCACTGCCCTTTTCTTCCTGTTCTACTCGTTTCCATGTTGCCCACAATATCCCATATATGTGAGAAACTACTGCCCTGCCAAATTCACCCTTAGTTATAGTTAAAATTTACCTAAAAATGTCATTAAGTGTCACTTTTAGGTATAGTGACTGGATTAGATGACTAGATGTATCTTGAGAGCTCTTACTAATGTCCTATAAATGCACGCTGTCCTAAAAATATGTAAACACATTTTGAATGATTATAAACTCAGTGTTTATTAACGTAATTTGTTTTCAAAATTTAAAAGAATCTACAAAAATGAATAAATTTTTTCATCAACACCTGGTTTTAAGCTCACGACCCTTCCTATGCGGGCACTGCTGGCAGCAGGAAGCAATGGGATCCCAAACATCAAGAATCGTTTTGTTTGGTATTTGTGAGCATTCTGTTTAATGACTGCCTTCAATTCATCGACTGTTGCTGGTTTTGTACTGTAAACTTTATCTTTTATGTAGTCCCATAAAAGAACATATAGGGGCATGAGGTCTGGTGAACACAGAGAGTATTCCTCATTCGCAAGACTTCACCCATTATTTCAAATTGGTTAAACCTGAAAAAGAGAGACTATTGTGTGAGTTACCAGCTGTTAATGTATGTATGTATTTTGGGGGAGACGCCCTTATATGGAGAAATGTCCTTTATTCTAGAAAACTTAAACTCTAGTTCAAGTTCAGAAAATATATACACAGAATCACTGACTATTGACATAAGCAACCAGGATTCTTAGACTAAAAAAGTTACTTAATAAGCAGTATTTTCACCAATTTTTTGAAAGAAAGGTGACTTTATATTTAAGTTGTGTCTTTATTCTAGGCAGAAAGTATGGCACGTGGACATCCATGGTCATGAGATGCCAAGCATATTTAAGGTTTAGCAGCTGAATCTTAAGTAAGCAGCTGTAGAGACTATGGGAAGGCCTGCTAGGCTAGGAATTTAAATGTGATTATATAGACAACAGGGAACTTGAAGAGGTTTTAAGCAGAAGAATTACATTCAATTGGGAAGTCACTGTTAATCATAATGTAACTCCTGTTCATTTTAATAATGACTTCCACTTTTCCCCTCATGGAATCTCTCTTTTCTTATTAAACCAGCCTAATTATTCGGTTTATGTTTACATCATCTATACCTTAATTTTACCATTCCTCATTTTTAAGACTTTTTCTCCTATTCACATATTAAAAGGCCAGTGATGACTCAAGTCCTCTGTGATTTTGTTGATGAATAGTTATCTTCTCTTTATTCTCTGAGCTTTTATAGAGTTTTTACTCAATTAGCCTAAGATAGATTGGATTCTTCATGTGTTTGTTCCTTTTTCCTTTTGTGAATGTAAGCCTCTGGCAGGCAGGTCCTGTGGCCTTCAGGCCTTGCAAATGAAGGAGGTGGAAAGTACCTGTTGATTGGTTATTCCCAACCTTATCAACAAGGCAGTTGTGTTTTGAAATGTAATACATTGTTGAGCAATATTGTGAATATTAAATTGGTAAATATCACTACTTCATGATGAACAATTTCACTTTTTTGGAGAATGCTCGTATATTTACAGAGTTTTAATATTCTTCTTAGGAGACATACATTTTGAGGCTCTTTTCTGTGAGTGCTCTTGTGGAGTCTCCAAAACTTCTTTCCCTCTTTAGGGAATGCTCCTTTAGGGTTCTTTTGAGTTTTTGGTCATAGCTCATTGTTCACACAACTTCTAGAAGCCCTGAAATTCTTTAACTTTTCTCTGCTGAGACCTGTTTGCTGCTCCAAGAGTCTCTTGAATAGAGCTTGGGGTGACCTCACACTGTCTTATTTTATGTAAGTCCTTTAATTGGCCCATGGGAAAATCTTGCATTTCCTTTGCCCTGACAAATCCTAGGAATGCAGGCTGGTCAGGGTAGAGTTGCATCTGCTTTAGCTCATCTTTTAGCCGCAGGCAACTAAAGCTTTACCCTTTACATGTCAAACACAGTAAGATACTTACACTGTGTTCCCCTCCTCTGAAAAGAAAAAAAATGCATAGAGTACATATCAACACAGAATTTCTTTCTTAGTGCTTGGCATGGCAGTAAGACTCATAATACACCATTAACATGCTACAAAAGAAATGATTTTATGATCTCTAGCATCTCTAAATTTTTGTGTCCTTATTGGAAATGAAGGGTATAAAAGTTGTCAAGCAGATTTTTGTCATCCACTTGGACACTTCTGCAAGGGCAACATTTATTTTTGTAATTTATTTCGATTCCCCCAAATTTACATTTTGATACTCAGTTGCATAATTAAAAATCTATGTAGAATTTTAATTATCAACATTAATTACATAAAAACATATAATAAAAATTATGAAATTTCATAAAATTTTCCTCATATTGAGTTTTTGCCTAGATTTTGTCAATAGTATTTTATTTTTTAATGTGACGTAAAGATTGTTTTAATCTAGGTCTTCCATGAAACAGTTGCCAAGAAGGAGTTAAACATGTAAGAATTTTATTAGGTGAAATATCTGAGAGAAAACATGAAGGGAAGTGGAGAAAACTGGGAGACCCTACGACAACCATACTGCAAGTCCAGTATGTCCCCAAGTGCAGAAGAGCTGAAGGAAGGGTGGCTTCGAGCGTCCTGCTGTGCCCTGCCGTCTAAGTACATTTCAGCAAAGCCACCAGGGCCTCTCAGGAACGGGTCTGCCTTGGTGTCTCTGTTCTGCTCAGTCACTGAGCGACTGAGCTGTGGGGGCATAGCTGCAGTGTAGTGCAGGGGTCCATTCCACAGGGCGAGAGCTGGGGCTTTGCTCGGTGGTATTCCCGGTAGCTGGAGTCCTTTGAAGTTGACGCAGAATACTTAAAATTTCTACAAACCCCAGCCATTTAGTACATGGTTTTTAAATGGGTGACTGAACAAGGGCATTGTATTTCACAGTCTTTTCCTGACCAAAAAAAAAAGAGAAGTGGTATGGTCAAAGGTGAATTAAATGTATACAAAAACACTTCTTAACTATTAAGTTATGAAAAGAGAAAAACAATGTTCTATGCAGAAGTCTGGAGGGGATATTTTACCCTAAATCTTATTTGTTGTTTTTACAGTGAATAATACTAGTTGTTATTCAAGTATTACAGTTTTCTCCTATTGTTTGAAAGAAAGTGTTGAGACTCATCTCTTTCCTAAGTAATGTGACTGTCAATAACTGTTCTAAACCTCAGCGTGCTCACTTACAGAATGGGACCATAATACCAAAATGCTTTGCATTTTTTACAGTATTCTAGTAATACTTGGTTTGAATTTTTAAAAAAATAAAAGATGTAAAAATGATTTATAACATGTAAAATACCATATCAATACAAGTTGTAATTATTGTTACCACAACATGTAAGATAAAATAAAACATTTATAGTTATGTGATCATTTATTAAGGAGTACCAATTCACCGTAATTTTGCCCTTCTGTTTTTTTTTGTGTGGGTGTTTTGTTTTGTTTTGTTAATTTTATTGTGGTGACATTGGTTAGCAAATATTACATAGATTCCAGGGGTACAATTCTACAATACATCATCTATGTGCTGCACTGTGTGCTCACCACCCAGAGTCAGTTCTCTTTCCGTCACCGTGTATTTGACTCCCCCTCCCTCTCATCCCACCCTCTCCATTCTTGCCCTCAGGAAACCACTAAACTATTGACTGTGACCATGAGTTTTTATTTCCTTATTGCTTTCAGTTTTATATTCCGCATATGAGTGAAGTCCTACAGTTCTTTGTTTTTTCTGTCTGGCTTATTTCACTAAGCATGATGATCTCCAGGTCCATCCAGTTTGTTGCAAATGGCAGTATTTCATCTTTTCTTACAGCTGAGTAATATTCCATTGTGTATATGTACCACAGCTTCTTTATCCAGTCATCTGTCGCAGGGTACTTCGGTTGTTTCCATGTTTTGGCCACTGTGAACAGCGCTGCCATGAACATTGGGGTACATAAGTCTTTGCGGACAAAGGTTTTCAAGTCTTTTGGGTAGATCCCCAGAAGGGGGAATGCTGGGTCATATGGTAACTCCATTCCCAATTTCTGAGGAACCTCCACACTGCCTTCCACAGTGGTTGTACCAGTTTGCATTCCCACCAGCAGTGTACCAGAGTTCCTTTTTCTCCACATCCTCTCCAGCACATGTTATTCCTTGTCTTGTTGATAACAGCCATTCTCACAGGTGTGAGGTGGGATCTCATGGTGGTTTTGATTTGCATTTCCCTAATGGCTAGTGAAGCTGAGCAAGTACTGGGTCTCCATTTGTACCAGCCACAGGCAAACCCCATCGCTTCTCACTGAATACTGCCCTTGGATACCAGCCTCCTGTGACAGTCTCTCTGCTTCCGCTCTCATCTGCCCTACATTCCAGCCTCCGCTCCACAGCCTTAGTGGCCTCTTACTCATATCATGTCTCTGCTTTGCTTAAAATATTCCAATGGTTTCCCATAGACCTCAAGATATGCAAACTCCTTGTGCAAATTACTTTACTGTATCCTCCTGCCTGACCACATTTCATTCTACTTGACCTTGTTATCAGCTAACCTGCAGCCACATAGCCTTCTCTAGGTTTTCCAATAAGTTGTCATTCTCACCTATGTCCTTCCTTACTAATTGTTCTCCTTGCCTGGAATTTTTGGGGACTTTTCATTCAAAAAGAAGAAAGATGAAATTGTTGCTAATGGCAAAATGTAAATAATATAGAAATAATTACGTTGTAATAAGTACTTTATTGTAGTTTATAAGATACCAGACAATATAGATGACAACTAACCAATTAAACTATGAAAAAATGGTTATATATTCTTCCTTTTTTTCCTTTCCATTAACAGAACATTTTACAGTTTTTAAATCATTCAATAAAATTCATCTTTTTAAATGTTTCTGAAAAGAAAAACATAAAAAATTATTTTTCCTTACAGCTATTGGGATCTCATTAGTTACCAATCATGAAATCCCCAGAAAATGGGAAGTATTTTATAAGGGTCAGAAAGTGCACCACAAACAGCAGTGGGTATTACATGGCATACACATGGGCTTAGAGAAAAATGTTTTTAAAAACACTTTTCATGTAAAATTAATAAGTGTTAATGTAAATGTTAAAACACCACGTTGTGATCCCTGGTTTCTGAACCTCTTCGTAGTTCACTGAAAGAAAACCAGAAAATGCTTCCCAGCCCCAGAGTGCCTTCCATCAGTGTGTGTGGGATTTGTGTCCATAACCGCTATTAACATTAATGGGATTTAATTGAGTAGGTCTCCTACACACAGATCAAAAATTTTACTTAAATTACTACAGGCATAACCAATCATGGAGCGCAGTTCATAGTACATGCAACGTGAAGTGTTTTACATTAAAATAGGAGATGAAACGTAATAAGGAGTTGGCTCTATAGCCATTTTTGGAGCAGATAGCTAAAGTATCTTTAATATTGGACTACCAGTGTTAATAAAAGACAAGTTTATAAACAGTTCAATAATTGGACAGGCTACGTATTGATTTTTTCCTTTGTTATATAATATTACCCACTTTTCCATCCAGAATCATGTCGCACCGGGTTGAAGAGTGCTAGAAACATGGTCGCTCTTGTGTATTGGAATGTGGAGAGATGGAAAGGCTGTCACAGCAGTCAATAAGATCTGAGAGGTGTTGACTAATTGCCTGCTAATTACACAGTAAATTGTCTAATTAAGCTGATGGTTAATTAGGGTACGCTTGCACAGCAGTCTTGTGGAATTTGTGTCTGATGTCTGGGAAGCAGCTTGTGTAATTGGCAAACTGGTGAAGACTGGCACGAAACATGACTGGGAAGCTCACTGCCAGTGGATGACAGGATAAGGATTTAGTAGAAACAAAAGGGTTGTCATTTTTATACTGAAGGTTTTGTTTCAGTGCTGCAGCTATTCTGCAGTAAGCCATTGAGGAGTACGTCTGAGACCTAAGTTTCCTGAGTAAAGGACGCTTAAAATGTGCTTCAGCATGTGAGATGTGCTCCTTACTAGCCGTATATCAGCTCTGGTACATTCTATCACATCCTATTAATATACACATCGTGTTCCTACATGTTGTTTGGTGTTCATGTGCAGATAAAATAAAAGATAATCGCATGCATCTAAGGAAAAATATGTCTCCTCTATGAAAGTATAGGAAGGTAAATATGACTGATGAGAAGACATTTGAAATAACTTTGAGTTCATTATTTACTTTAAAATGTATGCATCACCATTAACTATAAAATATTAGACATAATGTAATATAGTTTGGATAATACTTTAAAGAAATTAAAAAGTTTGTTTATGAGAGAATTGTACTTTTATCGTTTATACAATTTACCACGTCACTGGCTGTTGCTTTTAATTCAGTAAACCATAAGAAAAGAATATTTCAATACCTAGTTAAATGCATTTTATATCTAGAGGGATGTGAGTTTGTTGGATGAATTTACCTGCAAGATTTGAGTGTCTTTAAAAATAAAAGATCTAGGAGTGTGTTTTTTTATTGTTCTTTATAGCTGAGGAAGTTTAACTCTTCATTTCAAAAAGTTATCTCTGGTTGGAATACAAACATGACAATTCACCCTATAAATAAACTAAACTAATTCATTGAAGAATACAGGTCCTTTATAATTAAGTTAGGCACACGCACACATAGCACCCCTTTATAAGAAAACTGAATACAAATAATTACTTCTTTTTCCATTCGCCACTCTGATTCCAACATTTTTTTGAGGCCTTTGAAATAAGATTTTGAATAAACATTAAGTTGCAGCTACACAATGAATCTTGGATTTATACTTTTGTGGTAAGAAAACAAGAGGAAATTTTAAGTATTCCAAAGCTAGATTTCTAAAACACAAGAAGGCCTTAATTAAGTAAGAGTATCTTTTTATTCTGCTTTCTCAGCAAATAAAATGTATGTCTACATGTGGTTGAGCAGGTCTGTGTGTTTTTCATTCCTACTCTTTTCCACGGAGAATTTAAATTTGTATATATACCATATTTTTAAACAATAAGAGAAAACTACACATTATGCACTAAAATATCTTTGCATGAATATTAACCTTGGAGATATATATACAGTGAGTGAAATTATTTACTGTTTTAACAAGAAAGATGTTTTTCAACCTGTTTTAAAGCAATACTTTAAAATATAAAGTCTGGAGTTCCCTGATGGTGTAGTGGCTTAAGGCTTCGGCGCTGGCGCTGTCAGTGCTGCGGCCTGGGTTCGATTCCCAGCCAGGGAGCTACCCACATACCAAAAAGCAAAATAAATAAATAAATAAATAAATAAATAATAAAATATAAAGTCATAGATACAAAAAAGATGTAAAATAAAAATAATCTTTATTATGAAAATAAAAAAAATCATGTTCATTTCATTTATAGTCTTAGGTTATAATGTTTTGGAGGATTTATAAAAAAAAAAAAAAATTATGCCAGCTAGAAGAAAAGTAAAATTGACCAAAGGGATGCAATACTAAACAGGGAAATTGCTTATTTAAAGATGTATCTCCTAAGAGAGAAAAATTAGTGTTGCAACTCCAGCCATTCTATATTTTGATCTAGTCAGTTTTTCATTTGATTTCTCAGAAAGAAAATATAGTAAGTTTATTTAAGTGAAAAAAGTTTGCATCAAAAGAAGAAGAAATCAAGCAGATCTATCATTATAATGAAAGTTGTAAAGAATAATTTTTTACAAACACAAACTTTAAGAAAAATTCATTTTTTTAGATTTAAATATAAATTTCAATGTTTTTATCCTAAGTCAAAATTTAGATGGTTTTCAATAATATATAGCTATCACAAGAATAAATTCTGTATATCATGCGATCATGTAGTCATCTTTTGAGAACTTCTTGTAATAACACTTTACTTTGGCCTTTATATATATGTATATATAAAGCATATATTTGTATATATGTGTGTGATATGTAATCCATTTCTTTGTTAATTCATTGGAAAGTTTTATCCCTGCAATTTAAATATTAAGAGTAAAAAAAATTAAAATACTTAGCAACTTTAGCATCAACCTCATTCTAAAATTATTTGTTCTTTTATAATTTACATATCATAAAATTCACTCCTTTAAAATATACGTTTTTATTGTTTTTAGTATATTCACAGAACTGTGCAACCATCACCACTGTCTTATTAATTTCAGAACATTTTCATCACTCCAAAAAAGAAACTTATCTTTTAGCAATTGCTCCCCGTTCCCCACATCTCCAGCCTCTGGAGACCAGTAATGTATATTCTGTCTCCATAGATTTGCCTATTTCAGACATTTTGTATAAGTAGAATCATGCAATATGTGACTTTTTATGTCCAGTTGCTTTTACTTCACATAATATTTTCAGAGATCATTCATGCTGTAGCATGTATCAAAACATCATTTTTTATATATTACATTTTTAATCCATTGATTCATGAATATTTGGGATTTTTTCCTACTTTCCATTGTAAGTAGTATATTTTTGAACTTTCATGTATAAGTTTTGAGTGGATACATGTGTTCAATTCTCTTGTGAACATACGTAGGAGTAGACTTGCTGGGTGATACGGTACGCTATGTTTAACTTTGTGATGAAACACCAGACTTCCCCGTAGTGGCTGCACCCAGTTTGCATTCCTACCGGAAGTGCACGAGGTCTGGAATTCCATCACATCTTCACATCTGTTTTTTGTTTTCTTGTTTTGTTTTTAATTACAGCACTCAAAATGAGTGTGGAGTTGTTTCTCATTATGGTATCGGCTCCTAGTGTGATTGACAACTAGAATAGTAAAATTATGAAGACCTAATAATTTGCATAATATTCTTAATCACATCTCACTGTGACAACTAGTTGATATGGCTAGCAGTTAAGTTGGCTGCCACTTTTCATCCTTCCCTTTTGTTCCAGAATGTGTGGTCATCAGGAAGGGCTGACCCAGTTCCATTGCAGGCAGGACGAAAGAGCAAGTCTGACACTAGCTGGGGTTTGAGAGCACAGGCTACCTCTGAAGAACAGCCAGTGTATATGGACTTGTAGCCTTTGGGAGAAAACGTTACAGGATGGTGTATATTCAAAGAGTAGTCTCTTACGGTTTGGTAATTTATGAAGTTAAAGGAAATGAATAAATGTTCCAAGCTAAATGTTGAGCATAACGTACTGAACTAGAAGCCTGAGGCAAAACATCTAATATACTCTGGCTAGCAGGGATAAAGGATATTATTACCCCAGGGGCCTGAGTCAGATGCTTTTATCTGCTCTCTGCTCCCCTACCTGGTAATTGTATCATTCCGGGTCCAATGGCACAGATCATCAGAGTTAAAACAACTTACTTTGGCTCTGAGAGCTTTCATTTTCAAGTGAGGGGAGTTAGTCTTAATCAACAGCTTTGTTTAAGTTCATTTAGATGGTGATAGGACACTCTTAAACTGCATACTTGGCACTTGAAGCTCTCCATTTCTACATAACTTTATCATCTGTGCAGTTCTTTGATCATTGTTATGGATCATGGATTGTACCCGATGACACGGTTCTTGCTCTCAGATAACTTAAAATCTGATGCTGCGGTGCAGCAGCAGCCAGTTCACGTACTTCGTGAGCCATGCCGTGAGAGAGGCAGAAACGAGCAGGTACAAAAATGTAAAGGAGCCACCAGACCACACGGGGGGCAAGCGATCGATGGCAAAAAAGGTTAATCTAAGAGAGTCCCTGGGTAGTGTGTGTCGGAAGAGGGAGCACATTGTGGCCGAGCAGCAGATGCAAAGCCGGGCTGGTAAAGCCCAGGGCAAGTGGAAGTTTAACTTCACTAGAAGGATGACGTAGTGAGATTCAGGAGTTACGGGGGTTCCCTGGTGGTGTAGTGGCTAGGCTTCAGCGCTCTCACCACCGCAGCCTGGGGTCCATCTCTGCTCAGGGAACCAACAATAACGACAAAAAGAATTAGACTGCAATCAGATAAGTAAGGGCCTCGTTTGCCCATTGCAGAGTTCAGACTTTATTTTAAAGGAAAATGAACAGACGTTATGCAAAGAAGGACAAGACCAGGTCAAATAGCATTTTAGTAAGGTTTCTTTGATAGCAGTATAGAAAGTGTTTAGAAAATAGCCTTGCAAAACTGAGAGAATATCAGTATATTCATGCCTCAAATAACTAGCTATTCTATTTCCAAGCACTGTGCTTGGGCCCTGAGGATAGAGCGGTGAGGACCTCTGCAAGGCTCTAACTTTGTGGAGCTCAGGTTGCAGAACAGTAGGGGTGAAAGGGTATTGGCCCGAGGTTGTAGCTAGAGCAAAATGAACCAATTTAAAATACAGAAGGGAGACTGAAGGAGCAGTCTTGGTGACTGTGTTTGGGGGCTCCTAGCTGACGTTGTAAATCAAGGATATGCAGACCATTACCTGCTGAATGAGAAAGCAGAAGCCACCCACACGGAGATGGCAGGGACCTCCCCTCCGCCCCTCCACGTCAGAGCTCCCCCTTTAGAGAAGTGAAGACCCCAGGGGCATTCTGATTGAAAGTTCAGCTTCAATACATCCACACAGGGAAGTAAAAATCACAAGGTATTGATTACCAATTCCAGAAACAGGGGCCAGGGCACAAGGAGCAAGGTGTGGGGTCGTCCTTCAAGCCGGGTGAGAGGGAGGTACAGAGCAGGTAGCAAGCACCCATGACTCTTACGGCGGTTGGGGTGGAGCACCAATTTTTCACGAGCTCCATTCTAAGGAGTTATAACTAACTGTGGGTTCCCCGGGCAAAGGGAAGCAGGAGCTTGGGGCCAGCATCCTCAGCCCATGTGCTTGTCCAAATGTCTGGACTCTGGGGAAGAGCAGGGTTATCATTCTGTAAAATGCCAAGGCAGCAGCTCAAAATAGCTGTCTCCTCATAGTGATGGGTGTATGAAGCTACAGAAGGAGAGCAAGAAGGCAGGAAGGACGCTGGGTTTGCTGACTTGGGGGCTCGTTATGGTCGTCCCAGTGACAAAGGAATATAGGAGGAGAAGTTGTGGTCTCTGTGCCAGTTACTGGAGCAGGACTTTCTGATATTAAAAGAAAACGATCAGTAGGTAATTTTATTCTCCAACTGTAATTACTTCAAATATTTGGAAGGAAAAGGTCATCCTAAGAGAGGAACGGCAGTTATTAAACTTGAACCAAAAATGTTAATATTTTTTCAGATAAGGGATGCATGTAGAGTTCTGAAGTTTGCACTCTATTTAATTATTCTAAAATTAAATTTGAAACTAACATCTGAAGGGAAAAAGTTAAATAACAGAGCAGGATGTTAAATCAATATGATTAATTAATTTGATATAAATAACTTGAGTATTTGCTGTGTTTGTCTGTAAATCATTTAGCATGGGACCAGCTGTAAAAGAAAATGTTAATAATAATAATAACGATGTGTGTCATCCTCCCACCCAACGGAGGTGCCATGACAAATTGTTAACACACTGTCTAACAGCACTTCACAGATCCAAATGCTAATGCAATTATAACATAATCGATACTAATAAAATCAGCAATGGAACTGATCATTGTGATGCATTTCAGAAAGGGAAACTTATCAAAACTGTGACTTCCAAAGGGTGCTCTTCATCCACTGAAGTTCATAGTTACATTTTGACTTTTAACTTTCAAAGACGGCAAGAAGGAGCTCAGAAACCTGCAGGAAAAACATTTTTGCAATGTATTAAGGTGAGGAAACTGGTCTCTGTCTCCCGCTGTCCCTTTCACTCTTTTCCTTCCCCCTCTCCCTCGCCTTCTTTCTCAAGCAGAGCATTGGCCACCCCCATCGAATTGGTTCTGAAGTCAGAAACAGTACACAAACTGGTACCTTCCATCGCCACGCTGACCCTCATTGTTCTAGGCCTCGTCGGGACTCACTTCCAACACTTCATGAACCTCTTCAAGTTCTGATTTTTATGGTCTCTCCTGACAGAAATCAGTGCACTTACTTTCAACCAAATTTATCTCCCTAAAGTGTATTTGGACAAGTATATCCCCACCTACCTGTAGGAGAGACTCACACTTCTTAGCGTGTCCTCCGGGGCCCTTTGTCATCTCAAACCAACGTTTTTTAGCCCTAAGTTCCTCCCCATCTTTGCATACAAAGGAAATTTAACAACAGAAGCCCTAAGGTTGTTAAACTGTAAGTGCCCCCTTGTAACCTTATAAAACCTCTGAGACCCTCGTGTTCTTTGGGTCACGCTGTTTATAGACCATGCTCACTACCGAAGCCGAACCCACCTGAGGGTGCTGGCCCTTTCCCTCAGGATGCCCGGTGCTGCCCTGCGCCCTGCAATGGCTCCTGCTGTCACCTGAAGAGCCCTCCCAGTATCTTGGCGGTCGGGAACTACGTTCACCCTCAGGAGTCAGATACTTTCCCCAGAAACTTTCTCTTCTCTTAAAATTGTGTTCCCACAAACTCGTGCAGTTCTAGAACTACCTGCTTTAAGAGGAAGGGAGAAGACAAGAATTGCAATGGAATCACAAGTCTGCCATCACTGCACTTGTGGAGTCTTATAAAATGAGGTAGGTGTGTTAGTCAGCTCTTTTCTCTTCTACCATGCTAAATGTTGAATTAGAACTCTTTTATGTTTCTTTCGAGTTATCTGAATACCAGATGTCCTCCTTCTGAGAAACTAGTACTGGGTATTTATTGTGTATATGTCATATATCAGGAATTCTAAAAGTCACATAATTTACATTTTCTCTTTTTCTACTGGCCCCTCAGTATGGTAGGTGTCATATGGCCCACTGCATGGGGAAACTGAGGCTCTGAATGCCTGTTCTTATGTCCCCCGTAGTCATAGCTCAGTGCCAGGAACGCAGCAGACACTCAGCAAAGGCGGAATTCCTCTCTTCTATTCTGTATCAGGAATTTTTGTTCTTTCTATAGAAATATGACATAATTTATTGTGTGACAGAAATGGATCCAGAATAGTTTTTCTCATTGTTTGCTGCAGGTTAAATTTAAGTTGCTGTAATTTTTAGAAAAGACATTAAAAACTTAGTAAAAGATTTACTATGGGCCTCTTTTTGTTTTTTGTTTTTTTTTTAATTTTACTTATTTATTTATTTAGACATTCAGTAGTATTTTATGTTGATTTCAGATGTACAACGTGGTGGTTAGACATTTATATAATTTAAGAAGTGGTCCCTCTGACTAGATTAGTACCCACCTGGCATTACATGTGGTTATTGCCATATTATTGACTTTATTTTCTATGCTTTACATCCCATGACTGTGTTGCAATTACCTATTTGTACCTCATAATCCCCTCACCCTTTTCACCCTGCCCCAATCCCCCTCTCATCTATCACCCTTACAAACCTAGTACCCATCTGACAGCATGCAGAGTTATTACAATATTATTGACTATATTGCTTATGCTGTGCCCTACGTCCCCATGACCACTGTGTAACAACCTATTTGTGCTTCTTGATTTCTTCTCCTTTCTCACTCACCCTCCAAACCCCCTTCCATCTGACAACCATGAGGGATGCTTTCTGTATCTCTGCGTTTGCTGCTTCTTTGTATGTTTGCTCCTTTGGGCCTTTCGATCCCACGTATATGTGAAATCACATGGCATCTGTCTTTTCCTGTCTGACATACTCCACTCAGCACAATATGCTTCTGGTCCATCAGTGCCACTGCAGATGGCAAGAATCTGGTCCTGCCCGTGACAGAGCAATATTCCCTTGTGTATATTAACAAGCTGCTCTTATTTATTCATCCACCGACGGACGCCCAGGCTGCCTCCACGTCTTGGCCATCATAAACAACGTTGTAGTGGATATATGGAATGCATTCATCCATTCACAGTAGCATTTGTAGTTTCTTTGGATAAATTCTCAGAAGTGAGATTATTGGGTCCTTTTTTGTTTCTTGTTATAGCCTTTCTTTTAAGGTCTGTTTTGTCTGGTATAAGTATTGCTACCTCTGCTTTGGGAGTTTTTTTTTGTTGTTTGTTTGTTTGTTTTCATTTTCACAAAATATCTATTTCTCATCTCTTTACTTGCAGTCCGTATGTGCCTTTCTCTTGGCTGGGGGTTCAATCCCAGGCACCTCCACCAGCTTTGAAAGGATGCCTTTGTGAAATGAGTCTCTTACAGGCAGCATGTGTAAGGGTCATCTTTTCTTACCCATTCAGTGACCTTATCTGTTGGAGCATTTAATCCATTTACATTTAAAGTAATTGTTGATAGGTATGTAGTTATCACCATTTTATTTTTCTTTTCTTTTTGTCTTAAAGAAGTCCTTTTAAGGCAGCGATTCTCAACCTGTGGGTTGCGACCCCTTTGGGGGTCAAGTGACCCTTTCACAGAGATCACCGACCATCAGAAAACACATATCAGATATTTACATGACGATTCATAACAATAGCAACATTACAGTTATGAAGTAGCAACTAAAATAACTTTATGGGGGTCACCACAACATGAGGAACTGTATTAAAGGGTCATGGCATTAGGAAGGTTGAGAACCACTGCTTTAAGTTTCCTTATAATACTGGTTTGGTGGCAAATGAACCCCTTTAGCTTTTTCTTGTCTAGGAATATCTTCTATTCAAAATGATAGCTTTGCTGGATAGAGTAATCTTGGTTGTAGATCCTTGCTTTTCATCACTTTGAACATTTCATGCCAATCCCTTCTGGTCTGCAAAGTTTCTATTGAGAAATCAGCTTATAGTCTTATGGGAGCTCCCTTATGGGTAACTGACTGCTTTTCTTTTGCTGTTTTAAGATTCTCTCTTTGTTGTTAACCTTTGGCATTTCAATTTATGCTGTCTTGGTGTTGGCTTGTTAGGGATCATCTTGTTTGGGACTCTCTCTTCTTCCTGGGCTTTTATATCTGTTTCCTTTGCCAGGTTAGGAATAATTTTCATCATTATTTTTTTCAAGTAGGCTTTCAATTTCTTGCTCTCTATCTTCTCCTTCTGGTACCCCTATGATGCAAATGTTGGTATAGTTGATATTGTCCCAGAAGCTCCTTAAACAGTCCTCATTTGTTTGGATTATTTTTTCTTTTCTGATAGATGTTTTCCACTGCCTTATCTTTTTAATCACTGATTTGATTCTCTGCCCCATCTTATACTCTGTTGATTACCTTTAATATATTCTTCATTTCAGTTATGATAGGCTTCAGTTTTTTTCTGACTGGTTCCTTTTTATATTTTCTATCTCCATTTCTATGTTTCCTATTTCTTTGTTGAAGTTCTCCCTGAGATCATTGAGCATCCTTATAACCAGTGTTTGAAACTCTGTATCTGGTAGATTGGTTGTCTCAATATTTTCTGAAGCTTTGTTCTGTTCTTCTATTTGGGACATGTTTCTTTGTCTCCCCCATTTGGTTGTTTTCCTGTGTTTGTTTCTATGTATTAGATGGAGCTGCTATGTCTCCCACGGTACCTTGGTCTTATGTAGTTGGTATCTTCTGGGACACAGTGGTGCAGACTGCCTGAACACCAGAGCCATGTGCTCCAGCTATGTCTTTTGTGTGGATTGTGTGTGCCTTCCTGTTGTAGTTGAGCCTTTGTTGTTGTCTGCACGTGAGTGGGATGGATTGACCTTCAGGCTGATTGGTTATGAGGACTGGTTGTGACCACAGTGGAGGAGCTATTGTGCAGGGGCTGATCCCTACAGAGTAGGATTCACTTTAGCAGAACTCTGGTGCCTGTCCAGTCTCCCCTTTTGGTGTGTCATCTTTATAGACATATAGGTAATGATCCAGCTTGTTCTTAAGCTGTACACCAGGGATGCCAACTCAGTCCTCAGAGAGGGGACCTACTAAAGGCCAAGTTTAGCGGCAGCCTGTGCCCTGCCCAAGGCACAAAGCTATTTGCAGGCAGCTGCCCCTGCACTAGGCTTAAACATGCCTTAATACACTGATCTGCAAACCAAGGCTGGCTGCCACTGGTGCTAGGCTTAGGGCTGCTCAACCAGAGGTATAAAACATGCCCAAGCCAGATGTTGCATTTTGTGAAACTTTTAGAGATTTTGTGAAAGTCTGTAGCATGAGCTAAGACAGGTTTTATGGAAAAGCCACTGGAGTAGCTTGCGTGTACCTGAAGGTTGGGTTGGGTGGAATCTTAGGGAACCACCAGTGCAGAGCAGATGGAAGGTGATATAACTAGTTTGATGGAGACTTATACATGACATCTACCTGAGTCTGCATGGAGAGAGGGAGGGGTCAACAAAGAAGCAAGGGCTTTTGCCAGTTCCTTTCTCCAGGAGAGTGCTGCCCCTCCAGGCCTTGCCATTGAAGCCGGACAACTCACTTCCTACATGTATGTCCCTGGTGCCTTTCCAGCTGCTACTCTGGTGCTGGTGCTCATAGTGAGTGAGTCTGCCAGTAAGTCGCTGCATAGGCCCTGTAAGAGGAGCGCCTAGGATTCCAGTCATTCTCCTGCTCACTCAGCCACAACTTGTGCTGGTTTTCATAGCCAGACATTATGGGGACTTCCCTCCCTGGCAGTGAAGACCTGGGCTGGAACCCCTCACTCTTCTGGGGGAAAGGGAGAATCTCCACAGCCCAGATATCTCTCCTGATTTTTAATCGTCACATGCAGGTGTAGGACCAGCTTGTTTCTTGTCTCCACCCCTCCCACTTGTCTCGAGTTGGCTTCTTCTGTATGTTCGTAGTTGTAAGGCTTTGGTTCAGCTAGACTTCAAGCAATGTTCAATGATGGTTGTTCTGTAGTTTAGTTGTAATTGGAGTGGTCCTGACAGGAGGTGAGCACAGCGTTTACCTACTACACTATCTTGACCGGAAATGACTATGGGCCTCTTTTTAAGGACCTTATTTTTTGGGACAAGATTTCTCCCTCCTAAGCCTCACAGCCTATGAGATCATGTTTACTATTCATTGGTAACCATTGTTTTGTTGGCTTTATCTCCCTGGCCCTTGTTCCAGTAAGGTGTTTTATAGCTCATGAATCACAATACCTAGTTCTTGGACAAAAATGACTCTACCCCAGTGTTTACCAAGTTTACTAGCAATGTTGCATGTTAGGTAGAGTGGAGTCAATCAAAGACCCCTATAGGAAAGGGTATGACTCTAGACTCACACCTTCATTTCCTAAATTTTTAAACATTACAGATAATTTAATGGGAAATCAAAAAGTTTCTTTCTGAATTCAACTCCAGATTTCCATGGTTACCTTCACTGTTTGTGTTTTCATACAGTGGTATGACTATGAAAACAATGAGTATTGGGGATTATCCCCTCTCCAATGCTCTGTGCAATGTTTTAAAGGTGTCCTGACATTACAGATTATGCTGAAATAATACAACCTACTTGGTATTGCATTCTATATTCATATTTACTATAAAATGTCTTGCTACAGCACATTTCTTAACTTCCTATAGAGAAGGATATAATATACAACAGAGAAGTGCATTTTTTAAAAACACTGAAATGAAAGTTGTTGATTTTAAAAGGTATTTTGTCACAGATGAGTGAGGGAGAAAGAGATCAAACCAGCAAATCTAGCCAATCCAAGGTTTCATTCATGCATTTCTTCTGCTTCGTGCTTTCCCCTTCGGTATCATTAGCATTTTCATTTCAAAAAATGACAGTCTGCAGTGGAAGCAGTAAAAATGTTCAACCTGTGGTTTAAATTATTGATTTTTTTTTTTTTTGGAATATTGAAGCTGTATTTCAAATGGATTTTGTTAGAGATACTTCTGGATGGGGGGTTTCAGAGGTAATTTGGTATCCAAAAGCCTATATATTTCAAAGATTTTCCATCCCTCCAATTTCTTTAGACTCTAGTTGATTGGATAAAAATGTTTATTGTCTTTAGGATTATAAGCAGCAGATCATTGTTGCTTGAACTTGAAACGTATTTGCAGACTATGCTTTTTGTGATTTATGGCATATGTTTAAACTGTGATCTACTGATAAAATAAATCTTCATTCAAAAATTAAAACTGATTTTAAAATGAAGGAAAACATACTATGATTTGCTGCATAAAAGGTCAAAAGTCAATTGATAGCTAACTTATTGTGTAAAGCAAGGCATGGTTCTATAAGAATGGATTTTAATGAAGCTACTTAAATTGTGTTGTGCTAATAAAGAGTAGAGTGTGGCTACAGAGATATTCTTTAAAATCTTTTTAAGTCTTTCACCACAGTCACCACTTACATATGAGCAGAAAATATTTTGACAAGAAGTAGGATTACTGACTGCTGTGTATATGCTGTGCAGGTAGTTTGCTATTCATAGCATGTTTCTACTTATGGAAAAAAGCTACTTAAAAATTACATTATATCAAAATGGTTTGATCTGCAATCGTGCTATAAGTCCAAGCCCTATTGAAGTCAGTGAGGGCTTGGAGTGCAAATTTATGACTATATCAAGTTTATCATGTGGAGAGTTGCATCATATTCTATGATGTCAAGTATCACACAGCAAGAGATGATATAAATTTGAAATAAAACCTGATATTCCCTCCTTGACAATTGGAAATGAATTTAAAATACAGTATCAGAAGAGATCTTTTTGAAACATTGGGACATAAATGGGAAACCTGCTATTGAATATATTAAATGTATCCATAGAAAGTCCTGTTAATGTTTACACCTGTTGAAAAATGCCTTCCCAATGGCAGTGATGCTATGAAAGTTGGTTGGAAAAACTGATATTGCTACTTTTTGGGGAAAAAAATCTTTAATCTGAGGATGTAAAATCCTAGGACAAATTTCTTTTGTACAGTCCCCTTACTTCCTTTGAAAACTTGATCTCGTGAACAATGTAATTGGAACAATTTATGTATCATTATGACATAAATTTAATTTTTTGTAACATCTCTTAGAAATAACAATTTTTTATCTATTCATATTGTTACATAATATAATTAAGGAAACAGTCAGAAGTTAGTAAACTATTCAGGGTCACATAGCTATTAAATGGTGAAGTGAGAGTTCTTTAGCTCCCAAACCAATGCTTTTCTACTATACAACACTGTCTTCCCTTATTATTTAAAAAATCTTACTTTAAAAGTGGCATCAAAAGCATGTTAAAAAGAAAATGAAGACACAGAAGAGCAGGGAGCCCTCACAGTTAAAAGTACATATGTGTTTAGTGTTTTTCTTGTTTTTTGTTTTTGTTTGTTTGCTTTTTCAGTTCCTGGGATAAATTCACTCATACCTGCTCCCTTCCTCCATCCATTAGGTGCTTTCCTGATTGAAAACAATTCTTCAAAGACTGTAATAAGAGACAAAGAAGGGTGTTACATAATGATAATGGGGTCCATCCAACACAATGATATAATATCTGTAAATGTTTATGCACCCAACCTGTGAGCACCTAAATATATAAAGCAAATATTAACAGGTGTAATAGAAGAAATAGACAATAATACAGTAACCCCACTTTTGTCAATGGATAGATCTCTAGACAGAAAATCAGTAAGGAGACATTGGCCTTAAATGATAGGTTATGTCAGATGGACTTAACAGATATTTACAGAGCATTCTGTCTAAGAGCAGCAGAACACATTCTTCTCAAGTGCACATGGAATATTCTTTAAGGTATATCATATGTTAGGCCACAAACAAATCTTAAAAAATTTTAAGAAGATTGAAATCATATCACACATCTTTTCTGGCCAGTATGAAACTAGAAATTAAGTACCCAAAGAAAACTGGACAATTCACTGATACATGTTGATTAAATGACATGCTATTGAAAAACCCAATAGATCAAAGAAAATCAGAAGAGAAATTAAAAAATAACTGAAGCAAATAGAAATGTAACATACCAAATTTTATGAGACACAGCAAAACCAGTTCTACGAAGGAAGTCAAAGCAATAAAGGCCTGCCTCAAGAGACAAGAAAGGTCCCAAAATAACAACATAGTTTTACACCCCAAGGAACTAGAAAAAGAGCAAACCAAACTCAAAGTTAGTAGAAGGAAGGAAATAACAAAAATTAAAGCAGAAATAAATAAAACAGAGACTAAAAAGACAATACAAAACATCAATTAAACTAACGGTTTGTTCTTTAAAAAGATAGAATTGACAAAACTTTTGCTACTTACCAAGGAGAAAAAGAAAGGACTCAATGAATTAAATCAGAGTTAAGAGATGTTACAACTGATACCAAAAAAATACAAAAGATCATAAGAGATTACTGTAAACAATTTATACCAACATATTGAATAACCTAGAGGACATAGATTAATTCCTGGAAACATACAATTTACCAAGGTTGAATCATGATGAAATAGAGTATCTGAACTAGTAACTTCCTACTGGTAGGAAGATTAGTAATTAAAAAAAAATCAGTAATCCAAACTCCCTGACAAACAAAATGGCTTCACTGGTGAATTCTGCCAAACATTCAAAGAAGAATTAATATTATCATTCACAAACTCTTCTGAAAAATGGAAGAGAAAGGAACTCTTCCATGTTTATTTACAAAGCCAGCAATACCCTGATACCAATACCACAAAAAACAAAAACAAAAACAAAAACAAAAACCCAGAAAATTACAGGCCAATATTCATAAGAATAAATGCAAAAATCCTCAACATATTAGCAGATTGACTTCAACAATACAATAAGAGGAGCATACACTATGCTAATTGGGATTTATTCCAAGCATGCAAAGGGAGTTTAACCTCCACACATCAGTCAATGTGAATACCACATTAACGAAATAAAGGATAAAAATCATATCATGAATTAGATAGATGCAGAGAAAGCATTTAACAAAATTCAACATCCATTTATGATGAAAACTCTCAACAAAGCAGGTATAGAGGGAATATACCTCAACGTAACACAGGCTGCATGTGACAAGCCCACAGCTAATATCATAATCCGTGGTGAAGAGCTTTCCTCCAAGATAATGGACAACACAAAGATGCCCACCCTTACCACTTTTATTCAACATAGTATTGGAAGTCCTCGCCAATGCAAGGATATACTTGTTTAAGAAAATTAATTTATTTTAGTTTTTTATTTCTTAGAAAGTATGAAATAAGACCTTAAGGGTACAGATAAAAAGGTTCTTAGAAAATGCATCTCCAGAATACCCTTCTTTTTTATTTAATTTTTACATAGTTCTCATTTGCTACTCATTAGCTTATGATTATTATTTTACTAGTGCTATTTTTAACTTTGTAAAAATAATAAATGAATAATTTATGGAGAGAAAGACCTATTCTGCATGTATATTTGGACATAGCAGTTTCAAAAAAGAAACCATTTAATTCTAGAATTTTTCAGTGGGTTAGTGTTCTAAATACTGAAAGGTAAACCCATAAAATGAATAAAAGAACAAAGATAAAGTCCCAATAAAATATCTCAATCTCTTTAGAATGTTAGAAATTCTGACTCAATTTCAAATTCATATAAAACCAAATTTGGATAAGACTGACAATGACGTATTTCCCTGTTATATAGAGGAACATTAAATTTAAAGAATTCTCCATTAATGTGAGGCTTCTGGGTAATGGAAATGGAATAACTAACAGTTTGTTGTAACATTAACATCTTGTACTCGTTTAGATTATATAAATTATTATATATATTCTCAATTCATAATCATGATGGCCTAGGTTCTGTATTATTTTTCAAGTCATGCATTAGAATCATGAAACTCGTGAGCAATTTGTCAAAGTTTGAAAGGACTCAAGTTTCATAAAACATATGTCTATATTTTCATACATAATACAGTATATTAGTAGTGACAATGTATTATTCCCTTTAGCCCTTAAAAGTTATATAAATAGAGAACTAAAATAAGTTACTAATATATTCCAATGAATTTTACAATGATTTCTATTTTTACATAGTTTGCATACATGTTACAACTTTACTGTTATTAACCATGAAGTTCCCAAATTTTCAAAGAGGGAAAGAGAATCCAAAAATACAACACTGGAAATTAGAAGAGGAAGTCTTAAAAGAATCCAAGAGACATTGTTTTGAATGTTGAATTCAACACCAACCGAAATATCAACTAGGTATGGAGGGAAGACAAAGGCATTTACTTTTCCATGAGCTCTTTCTCAGGAAGTTACTGGAAAACATGCTACACTAAAATGAGGAAATAAATGAAGGATGGAGGCAAAAGGAATTTCAGGTAGGATTGCAAAGAAAATTCCAGGATAAGAGGTGTGCAGTAGACCTTGAGAGCAATCTGAAGTCAGGCCTCTAGGAGGAATTTTCAGAAAACAGATGAAACTGCTAAGTTATCTGACAGGTTTGACCTTGTAGGAAATAAGATTATGAGTCATTTTGTGGAGTTACCATGGCACATGGAAAGATTAGTCTCTGATTCAGGAAAAGCCAAGTAAATGAAGGAAAACACTTACCCCGGGGTGAGGGTGGGAGGAGACAGCGGTACAAGGAAGCAAAGGGGATTGTGGGTCACTATTTGTCTTCACAATGACCAATACTTACATAGTTACAGGCACAAAAATATCGATTGCAGATTTAACTGAAAATGTGTTCAGATGTGTTGGGAGGTTGGAGGCAAATAAATATTGCATGAGAGGTTATATAAAAGAGCTAAAATCTTAGTTTTCATCATGGGAAGTTCAAGGTGAAGGACGGCAGAGGCAGGCTGGAGACTTTCTCTGCACACAGATCACTGGCCTGTTCTCAGTCTTCTAACAACACGCAATAGTGACTTCTCCTTTGGTTGCTACTAATGTTATGAGAAATAAATTTATTATCTTTGATTCCCAATATAATAATAAAATGCTTCCTTCTTATCACTAAGGAAACTGGATGGCATATGTCCTTTCTTATCCAAACCCATTTTTAACAACGTGTACCTGAATCTGGTTCAGCCCTTACTTGAAGGAAAAAAATGGAATTTAACTATGTTCTATTAGACTACTCACATGGAAACAGCATCTTTACCTCTAGTTCTCCACCCTAATCTAATGATATCAGTCAATACTTACAGAATTGTAGCAATCTTAAACTTTAAAGGAGAAAGCAAAAATAGAGATGTCTATGATGTGTGTATTGATTTTAGCAGTTCATCCATAGTGGAAAATGTAATTGAATATGTGTTCAGGTGGATAACACCACTTTCAAAGAGGAATAAGACAATTTAATGCAATGGGAAGAACTGGATACATCCACATATTAAATAACTGTGTAGTTCACTGATTGACAGTAAATCTTTATATTTAGGAATATGTGTGTGTGTGTGTGTGTGTGTGTGTGTGTGTACGTGTGTGTGCATACACACACACACACACACACACACACACACACACACACACAGAGGATGCCAAAAATGTATACACATTTTAAGAAAGGAAAAGACTGTATTAAAATTGTAATACTCACTATATACCGATAACAAAAGATAAATACAAGTCATGTTTGACTTCTGCAATGACAAGAGGTGCTCACAGTGGTTACCAACAGTATGTACGTACTACATAGATAACGTCTCTTGAAATGTGTATATATATTTTTTGGCACCAAGCTTATGTATGCGTGTGTGTGTGTGTGTATCTATAACCCCTCTCTCAGCAACAGCTCTGTGCTTCTTCAGTTGTTGTCACATGTAATATACCTTTTATAACTTTTAACGTAATAAACTTTCCTTCTCTCCACCCACCGGGGGAGAACGGAATGCATCTGTTTTAGTAAAAGCAATATGGAAAAAAATACTTTCAGGGCAATGATGATTTGTATTCCACTATCAGTGCTTCATCTCCTCTTGTAGGAATATGTATGTTTACATGTGAGTGTCTAAATATATTTGTGTGTGTGAATGAACATACATATGCAGAGACAGAGGGGGCAGACCTCATATCATTTTTCTAAGAGGAACTGGTAACTTAAAATATTTATTTGATACATAAAAATAAGTGCCAGTGCAGGTATTGTAAGTTGAAGGAAATAATCAAATGAACAATGGCTTTTTATTTTAAGAAACCATTTTAACTTCATCAAGGTTTTAAGGTTTCAATAAAATAGTTATATTAATGCATGTGGTCCTACTTGCCTGTTTATTGTCTGTCTCTCAAAGTAGAACATAAGTATGTGCAGGCAGGTACCTCATTTGTAGTATTTACTCATTTTTTGATAGCTGCATAACTCCCATAGTATGGATTGGAAATAGCATCATTTATCGACCATTTATTTCCAGATGGATATTTGGACTTTACAAACCTTTGTCACTATCACGTGTTTATTTTTGGCATCTTGTACTATTATTTCTCTATGCTAGATTCCTAAAAGAGAAATGCTGATTCAAAAGTATACATTTAATTTTGAGAAACACCGAACATTAATTTTCAAAAATGCCCCAGCCGTTCACACACCCCCCTCCCTCCCCGACTTCCAGCACTGGATGTTATCGATCTTCCTTTCTTCCCCCCATATCACAAAAGCATTTCCTGGTCCTCGTTGTGCATCTTTCTGACTGCTGTTATAGTACGGTTGAGCAGCTTTTCATGTCGTTACTAATATTTACTTTTCTTCCTCTATGAAATGACTATACACACCTTTTGACTATTTTTCTTTTCCCCACAGCTTTATTGAGGAATAATTAATAAATATTGACTATTTTTTCTATTGAATCATTGCCTCTAACATTTCGAGTAGTACGTTTGTAAAAGGGTTGGTAATCTTTAACATATTGTTTTTATATCATATTTTCTTTAGCCTACTTTTATAACTTTTTAAAAACCAAAGTTTGCCTTTAACTAAGTAGTATGCTATACAAGGTTAAACATCAAATATTACAAAAATATTTTTATAAAATTCTGCTGTTCCCTGCTTTACCTTTTCACACTCTTTTCTTGCTCTAAAAACTTTTAGTTTTTTTAAATCTGTGCTTCTAAACAATACTCTTACATTGACATTTTTTAGTTAGACATTTTCTATTGACTTTCTGTTACATTTCCTAAGGATTTAGTTCTTAATTATTGATATTTACCTATGTCTGCATAAATACTCTTTTTGGGGGGGGGGGTGGGGGGATGGTTCCCTGGCTGGGAATCGAACCCAGGCCTCAGCATTGAGAGCGCCGAAGCCTGGCCACTACACCACCAGGGAATCCCCCGTGTAAATACTCTTTATTGTTGACCCAAGTGATGTATAATGATTATGTTTCCTTTGTCTTAAAAATGTTTGTCTTATGTGGACTTAATAATTGTAGAGAACATACAGCTTTTCCATCTCCTACTTCCAATTACGTGGTCTCTTTGATTTCTAGTTGACCATTGGTGATACCCACGTACACAGTCATCTGTTCAGTTGTGTGAAGCACGTGCTTGCGATGGACCATTGTTGACTCCATAGAAATCCACAAGCTGATCTCCAGCTTTATTTCTAATCCCTACTTCAAATTTCCAACAATATTTGATTCTGCTTTATTTCCTGGATTTGTGTTCTAATCACTTATAATTATCAACATGTCTTGTGTTGGTGCATGATCAAGTTCTGCTTGGATACTTGCATAATAAAAGCTTTCATTTTTATCTTCCTCAGCGTCTGTACTTGGAGCATGGACTTGAATGATGGCTATGTTTATGGGTTTTCCTAGAATTCTCATTGATACTATTCTGTCAGAGCTTGTATGGTAGCCCCTATCTTCCTATGTTACATCGTGTCTGAGTAGTAAAACCACTCTGTACCTTCTGAGTTTGTCATTTCCAGAGTAGAACATGCTGTCGTTGCCGGACTAGAAATGCCCCATTCCAGTCCATTTCAGTTCGCTGACACCAAGCGCCGTTTTGTCCTTTACGATTTCCAGTTTACCTTGTTTATGCTTCTTACATCCCATGTTCTGACAGTATGCATTGTGCAGCCTCGTACTTTCCTTTTGTCTTCGTATACTTGAGCTGCTAGACATCCTTCCTTATTAGCAACAGGTATTCCTGCTTGTTCTCTGCTCTTCCCCAGAAGAGCAGAGTCATTGCCAACCTGGGAGTCTCACCTTTCAGCACTACTTCCTAGGTCATTTTGGACTATTGAATCATTGGATTATCAAGGTAAAATGAAAAGAAAAAAATGAGGGAAGAAAATGCAGCAGTGGTTTAGCATTGCCTCTCCTGTGCAGTGTGCGGGTCCAAACCACAAGTACTCAGGTCTGTGCTGTTGCAACCACCAAGCACCTACGAAATGAGAGCATCCCAGTGGTGAAGCTGCTGTTAGGCCAAGATGTATGTTTAGCCGGCCAGAGGTCTGAACCGTGTGACCATTCATCATGTCCAGGCTGCTGTCATCTCCAGGCTCAGGGATTGCTGATTATCTGGGGGAAAGCCTCGGTCTCTGAGGGGTGTGTGTGGATGTATGTAGAGAGAGGGACAGAGACAGAGACAGAATGACAGAGACAGAGACTCATAATTTCTAGAGCTAGGATTTAGAACAAAATTTAATCAGTCACAAGGACCTTTGATTTTACTGGATTCTCTCTGCCAAAACAAGACAGAGCAGATCGTAGTAGTTATCATAAACTGTTAATATCAAACATTAGAGTAAAGCTGAAGAAGAGCACTAAAAGAATCCTAATGACCAAATAACAAAAATAACATTTCTGACAAACTTAAAGTCCAAATAAAAAAACAGACTTACACCGTTAAACTTAGTTGACCAAGAACCACAAGAACTATGGACTGAAATAGAAATATTACTAGCAAAGAATGTGGAAAGGCAATGCCAGAAGTGAACAGGAGAGAGAAATTGAGATGGGTGACAGAAGAAACACTAAAAACTGTGAAAGAGAAGAGAGGCAGAAGTGTAGGTGACACCAGCAGGGTTAGAATCCTGAGTGTGGTGCAGAGAAGCCCGCAGCTCTGGGATCCGTGTGGTCGTTTCTACCTTGCTGGTGTCCGGCTGCCTCAGAGGTAGGTACTTAGCTCCCAGGACTCTCATGTGTTTTGGCTGGGGTATACACTCCTGGAGTTACTGCTGAAAGAAGGGGTTGACCAGAGATGAAGTCTTTGAGCATCTCTAAGGCTAGAGCAAGGTCAGCAAACTGAGGCCCACAGGTAGGCTGACCAGACGTACCCTTTTAAACGGGATAGGAAACAACGGTATTGTCCTGTTTCAAAGGGTACGTATGGCCAGCCTGTGTGAATTTAGCCCTTCACTGGGCTAAATTCAAGGTGACCGCCCAGCCCACACACCAGATCTGTCCTGTTTAGTTTTATAAACAAAGTCTAATTGGAACATAGCGGTGCCCATTTTCTACAATATAGCCTAAAAACTGGTCCTGATAATTAAAATAGAGTCCTGTTAGGAATAACTCTTTCTGAAGTCCAAAATTCTCATTTTCTTTGTTTTCTTGGATATTTGTTTTTGTTTTGATTAACTTATAAAACATGTCCCTGCGAAGCCATATTGATCTCCTATTAAGTGTAACATGATTGATTATTCCTTTCGAGGGTTAAAAAAAAAAACTTTAAAAAACTTTAGAGGACACCAACAGGAAGTTTTTCAAATGTCCTTCAGTTTACTTGTTTGCATTTCCTCAAAAGAGACTTGTGCAAAGCAGTTTGGAGTTTAGAATAGCTTTGAAAGCATTTATTGTTCCAAGGCTAATTTTAACCTGTGATAAAGATTGCTTTTTGTGTTCAGTTGAATGTGATGATATCCAGCAATTGTTTGTCAAGGCTAAGTGCTGTAGTACATAATACGGTTTTAAAATGGTGTTTTGTAATTATAATGCAAGCATCTTTGTAGCCTAATATATGAAAGACTGCTATTGAGTTGGGATAGTAGAATTATGAGAAAACAGACTTTAAACTTTATTATTTCAATTATTAAATCCCATGGCTGCTTAACTTACATTTAGGGGAATTCGACTTTGTATATTTGTTCAAATAATTGATTTTTCATTAGCTGAATGGCTTCACAGATTTAGGGCAGAAGTAAACTTCTTTCTCACTCCTCCTGCATCTTCCCATTTTACTCAGTAGAATATTGGGGGTGGGGTGGGGGAAGGGAAGATTCCGTAAGATAGCCAAAGCATCTATGTGTGTTGCCTGAAGTGATTTGAATATGAGTTTGAAATTACAAAAAAAAAAGTCTTCTGTACATTTCTAGGTTCTTCTTATTGGTTTAACAATTGATATGAGACAAATTAACTAGAGAAAATCAATTCAATTTTGTACATGTGGGAGCTCCCTAAGAATATGGGGGCCCACAGGCAGGCAGGCACGTGGGGCCTATATGGCATTCTAAATTAAGGAGAAGGAGTAGGAGTCTGGGACTTCAAAGGGGAGGGAGGCAAATCACACACAGATGGAAAAACCAGTGTTAGGTAAACAGAGTTTTGCTCAGCCATGCAGAAACGATGGGACACACTGAGCCTTTGGTCTCCACGCTCTACGGAGATCCCCCTACTGCACCTAGCCCACATTCTTTGTCGTGATCTCTGTGATAGTTCTGTTCCTGGTACAGGTCTTCTATCTAAAAATTTTAGGCACTTAAAGAGAAGGTTTAAAAGGTCTACCTGAGCCTTTTGTTTCTTAAAAATAATCAGTCTAAAATATTCCTCATGGCAAAGAGACACTTTTTGAGATGACAAAATCCTGTTTCCACATACCCCCCACTCATAAATGTGTGCCATGGAGCAGAAAAGGGTTTCAGAAAGCAACATTTCTAACCTGAAATGTTTCCATGTCATACATCGTATAGTTTTGTGGATAAATGACTTTTGCTGTCCTAATCGGTGGTAGCTGAAAGTGATCTTAGGAAGCCCATCATACAGCCTTATCATGTTGTTAGAGGAATGACTAGCATCGGTGCACTCCAAACATCACTCAGGGCCATGGATAAACGGCGACGGTCATGTGGGGGACACATACCAGTCAGTCTTAAGGGGGTCTCAGATGGCTGATTAGAATACTTCCACCATTGAGTCTGCATCCTATTTTTGTTTTTTCTGCTTGATATTCTTGTTTGTTTGTTTAATATTTTGTACATGTACTATATATATATATGTATGTATATATATATAGTAGATATACAGTTTCATATATAATAAAATGAATACCTTTTTCTTCATTTCACAGGAGGAGATATAGAACTTCAGATATTCCTGTTCCTTTAACTCTGTGTGTCCCCTCCTCAATTATATCTCTTTCCCTTCCCTATAGAGATAATGACTTGGATTTCATGATCATCATTTTCTTGCTTTTCTGTTTTATCACATACAGCAGTACCCCCTTATCCATAGTTTTCATTTTCATGATTTCAGTTACCCCCCTATCAATTGCAGCCTAAAAATATAAAATGAACCATTCCAGAAATAAATAATGCATAAACTTTAAATCTCACATTCTTCTGACTGTAATAATACAGTGAAATATCCTGACCAGAATGGGGATCATCCCTTTGTCCACCGTATCCAGGCCGTATGTCCTGCCCACCCTTAGTCACTCAGTAGCCATCTCGGTTATCGGATCTACAGTCTTGGCATCACACTGCTTGTGTTCAAGTAACGCTTTCTTACTCATTTTGTTATAACTGTTCTGTCTTATTATTAGTTATGGTTGCTAATTTGTAAATTAAACTTTATCATAGTATGTATGTATAGGAGAAAGCAGTATACGTAGGATTCTGTACTGTCTGCAGTTTCACGCATCCACTGGGGGTCTTGGAATGTATCCACCGCAGGTCAGGGGGTCCTGCATCCTTAAACAGCGTGTTGTTTCATTTCACCTTTTTATACTGTTTGTAAATATAATCACACATTTTATATTTTTATGAAATTGGCTTTTTTCTTGTTATTGTTCAATATTTTGTTGTTCACATCCATGCCAGTTAAATTAGCATTAAGTAATTCATTTTCTCTGCTGTATATGATTGGCTTGTCATTTATTTTGTTTGAAAATGTCCTGATTTTATTCTAATTCTTTAGTTATAATTTTGAAGGTATTTAATTCTTAGTTCACATTTTTTCTTTATGTAATAGAAAATAGTTTACTGTCTTCTGACTTCTATTGGCACTGCCTAGAAGTTCACTATAAATTTGTCATTTCTTTGTTGGCAGTTTTTTCACTTTATTTATTTTTTTAATTGAATTTATCGGGGTCACATCAGTTTGTAAAATTACATAGGTTCCAGGTGTACAATCCTTCAGTGCATAGTCTGTTTGTTATGTTGTGTGCCCACCACCCAGGGTCAGTTCTTCTATCACCACATATTTGATGCCCCCTTCCTTCTCCGCCTGGTAATCTTTTATTTTTTTAAATCTCTGTTACATTTTAAGTCTTCTTTTTGTTTTGGTGCTTTGTTTACTACAATATATCATTTAAAAGTATTTCCTAGAGTTTGTGGGTGTCCCTGAAACTGAAGGTTGGTGTCTCATTAATTTTATCAAATCTTTCACGATATCTATTGAAATATTTCCTCTGTCTATTATCTTCTTGTGAGCTCCAATTAGATTTCTTCTTTAATTCTCACCGTATCTTCCTTGTCTCTTTACTTCCACATCATGTTTTGTATCTCATTTGTTCATTTGTCTGGGCTGTCTTTCTTGTAACTCTCTCAGATACATTATCAAGTTGACTAATTCTCTTCAGCTGTGTCTAATCTCCTGTTTACCCCAAACTGTTAAGGTCCATTTATTCCAAACTATTCTATTTTTATTTCCAGAAATGCTTATTGCTTATATTTTAAATTTCCTTGGTAAGTTTTGAGTGTCTTATTCTTTGATTATACATTCAAGTTCTTTTATATTTTAAAAATATTAAACTTTGATTTTATATTCTATATCTGATAATTTCAGAATCTGAATTTTTTTGTGGGTTTGATTTTATATATTTTTTCCTGCTGACTCTCACTTATGATATCTTTTTTTTTTCTCGTTGTTTTAGCACAATTCTATTGTGAATTCACATTCCTTAAAAATCTATTTATGGGAATTTTTTGATACCAGGGGTAAAAATTCTTCCAGAGAGGACTTGCCATTGCTTCTTCTAGTTATCTGACAACACCATGACCAGCAGACACTTTCAAACCAAATTTTCAGCTTGTGGTTTTGGTGCCCATACAAGGTTGAATTCTCAGGGGAGACTTTTTTTCTCATCTAATATATAGGCTGAAAAGGATACATACTCCACCATTGCCATATAGTTATTTTCTAGTTCACAAATTGATAACACCAATTTTGACATATCTTTTTAGAAATTTTTTTTTTTTTTTTTTTTGCTTTTTGGTATGTGGGTAGCTCCCTGGCTGGGAATCGAACCCAGGTCGCAGCGCTGACAGCGCCAGCACCGAAGCCTGAAGCCACTACACCATCAGGGAACTCCGATAACACCAATTTTGGGTAGTCCTACACAAAAATATGGCGATTTCTAATCTGCCTACCACTATGCTCAGGCCCTGGCTGTGTGCTGAGATGATCGTGAGCCACTAGAACTTCGGCTCTAGGCCACCAGTGACTGGAGAAACCCTGAGGGCCAATCCCCCTACAGCTAGTTTATCCTGGTTTGTCATTTGTGATCTCTGAGAAATTTTCACATGTTGACACCAGCAAAGTTGTGCATCTTTTGTTTTTGTCCAGTACATTTAAATATGCCATGAGGGGGCACCCATAAAACGCCAGAATTATCTTCTGGAAGCCCGGATCCTTGTAGTACAGGCTTCCTCCTCTCGGTGAGTGTTCTGGGACCCCATCTGCGTCGGTGTACCAGCTCACGTTGTGACAGTCTGTGTTCAGCTTCAGTGAACTTTTTTCCTTTTGGAGACTCTTTCAGCATGTTTGCCCATTTCATGACGGGTGATTTACATGAATGGCGTGCAGCCTGACAATGCACATGCCCACATCGCTCTGAGCGTTCAGCAGTTTATGACCAAAAAATAGCATGACCCCCCATTCCCCACCCTCTCTTTTCACTTGATCTCACCCCAAGTGACTTCTGTTTCCCTGGATGAAAAAAAGCCTTCAGAGGGAAACGTTTTGCCAATGTAGTAAAAGTGAAACAAAAAAATGGCAGAAACACTAAAAGATCAAAATTAGTAAGTTCAAAAACTGTTTTGAGCAGTGGGGAAAGTGTCTCAATAGGTGTTTTGCAGCAAACTGAGAGTACTTTAATGTGACTGAAGTTTAAACATATAAGAATAAATTCACAGTTTTTTATAAATCCAGGTTTTTTGTGTTCCACCTAGTATGTTGTGAGGGGCTTTTGCTCAATACTTTGATAGCCGTATTGCAGAAGTGGAAAACACCTCTCTTATTCTTTTATTTGCTCCTTTCCTTAAATAATAACCATTTCATTTATAGTAGCATCTAGAGTAAAATTAGAAGATTTATACAAATGTTATATAAAGTTTTTTTAGTATGCATCATTTTCAGTGAAAATTCTGCCCTAATACTTGAAGATGATTAATAATTATTAGAACTGACTCATGCTAACACCTTCACAGCTGCTGTTTGGGGCTTTAAAAGATTTCTTCAAAGCGTATCACATGATCATCTTACAAGCAGGCCAGCAGAAATTTCTAAGTTAATTACAGTTTGGCAGAGTGTATCTAAAACCTCTTATCTGAACAGTGAACCCAATAATTTAATCAGCCTGTCTGTTGATTAATCACGTTCTAATCCATCTGATATCAGCACAGAAAAAGCTCTTCATCTGTTTCTTGTAAAAGTTATCTCTGTGAATACACAGCTGCTGTGAGCTATTGGTATTAATAACTTGAATAGGAGACAGAACACAATGGATTCTCAAAGCCTGCAGAAAGAAGTTTGAACTCCTAAAACAGTCATTCAGGACGCTCTAGCTGACCCAACTCTTAAGAATCTTCGCAGTCTCATTTCCTGTAGTGCCCCCAGCTTCAGCCCAGGCACTAGTTAAGGCTCCTCATCTGAATTCTCAGAACTTTTTGCATCATTTCTGAAGTTGGTGAGTTGATGAGTGAATAAATATTTATTTACCAAATGCCACATGTCAAGCATGTGCTATAGTATTTCACTTTACATTCTATAACCTCTCTTTGATACAGTGAAACCAATTTGACAGATGACAAGGTCAAATAGCAAAATGAATTACTTTTTAGTGTGCTGTTTACAAAGTTATAAGCTCTTTGTAAAAGGGCCAGAGAACAGACAGAGGCTGTACAAGTCTGGGACCCAGTATTTTAACTTCCAGGCATAAATAAAATTTAAAAAATTAATCTCCATAATTGTGCAGTGTGAGACACCAAATCCTTTAAATGTTTGACACTGTCCCAGAGGAGGGGGACATTCGTCCAACGTAAGCACTAGAAAGCATGTGAGTAAAATCTCATCCTTGACATACTCGAGTAATAGACATTCAGTTTTCATTCATTGTTTTCCTTTTAAGCCTGATTACGTTGTACATTGTTTTCCTACTCATTCTAGAGCACACTGTGTTATTATTTGTTTTTCCCCTGATTTCTTCAATACTGTGATCCTCACATAGGGTTTCCATTCCGTCAGTTCAGCCCAGGCCACGGCTGAGACGCCATGTACCCCAGGCCATTTGGTGTCAGCAGTCCTCAGCACACCAGCACCTTGGAGGACGGAGTGCCCATGTAGTTAAAATAGGAGATAGTTTCACAGGGTGCTTAGAACTTTGATCTTGCAAAGTGTTGGGTTACAGGAATAGGAAATGGATCATAATGATTGACTTAAGACTAGTAAAGTTTCACTTCACTAAATGATAATAATTTTGTCTGTTTTGCAACCATTCTTCTAGTTCATTATATTTTATCATGTTCATATGGTGTTTTCTTCTGAACTCCTTAAGGTAAGCCTGCTTAGATTAGTCCTGGTGCAGCAAGCTTCCTTAAGGCCACTTGCTCAATGTCAATCACTCCACCTTTGTTTAAATGAGCATCTGTGTGAACCCCGATTAATTCTACCATGCTAGAAGTAGTTATTTAGACAAAGGGTGAATACTGAACTGAAGTTCAGCCTATCAGAGTCTCTGCCACTGGAGTTAAAACTGGACTGGAAAGATTATCAGTTTGGGGGAGTGATTATACCTATAATTGTACCTTGGATCCTGTCAGATGTTTGTGTTTCATTCTATGAAATGAGACGAAGGAAGCCCTTTGTAGGAAGAAAGAAGAATGAAGATATATGTGAATATATAGAATAATCCATATTACTGTATATATGTTATAATATATAGAATAATATAATATATGTGATATAGAATAATATAGATTACTATGTATGTTATAATATATAGAATAATATATAACCTATAATAAAAAATAATAGAAGCAGAGAGAAGAGACAGAGAAACATTCCTAACTGCATTTGCTTCCTTGCATTATGTGAAATACTCATTTTCCTTAAAGTAAATATACCACACCATTTTTTAAAAATTAAACTTGTTCAAGCTGATTTTTTTACAACTAACATGAGTCCTAATAGATCACATGTATCACACATTAAGTGGTCACTATTACTATTTTAATTATTCATATCCCATAAATACACATAAATTCTAGTCTCATCTCTAATGTTGACTAGAGCTGTGCAACAGTGTACAACTCACTTTAATTTCTCTACACCCTAGTTTTAGCATTAGCAGCATGATGATAGAGTTGTGAAGATCAAATAAGATGAAATATGTCAAAGATTTGTGATATAAAAATCTGAATTATTAATTATTTCTGCAATTTCAATACCACTATTTCTCTGATAATATATCTTTTATTTCTATGATAACATTGTTATTCTCATTTACTGTGTTTTCCATCTGGATAGACAGATTTAAAGTTCCTGATCACAAATGGGTAAATTTTGTCACTAATACAGGTTTTTCGGTGTTATCTTTATATAAGACACTAGGATGAAGAAATCAATGTATTAAGAACAAATTATCATCTTACTCATTTCCGCCCTCCAAAACAACCAACTAGAGATTATTCTGACTATTACCAAGTTAATTTTTGAGAGGACCCAGATAATAATATGCTTTGTTCATGAAGAATATAACATGTTAGAGTTCTTTTATAATAGGGAGTTGTACTGGAAACTGGGCCACCGTTAAGATTCATTTAACTTTTTGCTATTCCCAGAGTAACATTATTGTAGATATATAATAATGGAATCATAGCATGTAACAAGATATTTGTTGTTAAGATTTATTTGCAATGTGATTCTCTTCTTTTATGAAATAATGTATGATTAAATTCCACTCATATAGAAAATGATACATTTTAGGAGACAATTTGTCCATCAATGCATTTCATTTTTGAAATCCTAGCTTATAAAACCAAATAATTAAAAGATTTGTTTGACAGAAACAGCTAGTTCACAGTAGAATCTTGGAAATTAAACATGAAACAAATATCCCTAAGATTGAAGTTGCAGATTTTCAAGTAAACCAATCAGACTTTCACAGTAAGTTATAACAATAATCACTATGCTACCAACAATCTCATTAAACAGATTTCACATTCTACCATGTGTATCTGTCTCTCAGGAATACAACTCCTTTAAAATTGTATATCACTAGTGCTCTTGGGAAGCCACTCATCCCCCTTTTCTCTCCTACCACCTACTTACTGTAATAGATAACCACTCTAGTAAATTATTTTTAATTATTCTCTAACTTATACTTGTATTTTGTTATGTAAGTATGTTTTATTAAATAATAGATTGTATTATTTTTCTTGTTTTAGGTCTTATATTCTATATAATTTTTTTCACAGTTTTCTCGTTACATTCAACAACGTATTTCTAAAATTCATCTATTTTGGTATAGTAGCTGTGGTTCACTCCACAAATCTTATATTTAATTTTCATCTGACATTTTGGACGCTGATTCTTTTTCTTGTCTCTTCCCAAGACATCTCTGCAAAGTGTCTTTTTTTTAATTTATTGAGGATACTGTGACTATCTTAATCCAGTAGTAGCCATGGAAACACTATAGTTATTTTTTAGGATAAGAGAGGTCAAGTAAATGAGCTTAAACAAATATAATCATTCTGTTTACCATTTAAATCTCTTTACTAATGCTAAAAAATCACTATCATCACTTCATATGTTAAGAGGTCATTAACATTCAATTGTTACAATACAATGCTAGTTAAAATATCACATAAAGCAGGGATATCACCTAATACTTCTTTATCCATAAATATTAATTTTAAAAAATCTGAATATGTTTGATGCACTAAAGGTTAGAACTATGGTAATTCATCTTCTTTGTTATAGAAAATAAACTAATTTGTTCTAACTATTCTTGAATATGTTTATTTTTGTATTAATTCCCTCAAGCAATGCTAATATGATTTAGCTATTAAATATTAAAGCAAATTATTGTCCTATAAAACCATCCCAACATTCTTGTTTTCCCAGGTCAAAATCTTTAGTAAGTTGTTGCCCAATTCTTGAAGCTCTAACTCTAATCATATAACCATGGATAATTGGTTGTATCCAAGTTTTTATTCATCTTTCACTTCATTTAAGAATTATAAGAGGCCTCAAGTCAGTGGAGAAGATTTTTGACAAAGTAGTAGCAAATATAACTGAATTTAGGAAAGAAAACCCAGAATAAAATTTCTGTTACTGATTACTGGGTGACCATGAATTTCAACATTTTAATTGAATTTGGAATAAGCTGAATTTTTAAGTTGCTATGATGGTAACAATTGAGTCATCAACAGTTGACAATTTCTAAAAGGATAAGCATCTGTAATTTGAGGAGTTATTAAGTATCTTATTTTTTTTGGCTTGAGTTAAAGAAAGAGAAAACTGGCCTGTTTAGAGAAGTACTGCCTATCCCTAACATGAAGGAAGAAGCAATCTCTGTCATAAAGTACATAAAATTTCCCTTTGATTTGCCTTGCTGCTGTTTGATCTTGGTTAAGGAGATCATTAATAATCCTTTCGTGATATATTTACAGTTTAACACTATTATAGAAGATAATAGCAAAATTACCCTAATAATAATAATAAACTTAACTCACAGTACACAAAGGAAAATCTCAAAAAAAAAAAATATATATATATATACATATATATATGTATATATATGTATATATATATATTTACCTCATCAGCTATTGTTAGTGTGAGTGTATTTTATGTGTGCCCCAAGACAATTCTTCTAATGTGGCCCAGGGAAGCCAAAAGGTTGGACACTCCTGCTCTAAGAAGTCTCCTAGGTGGCCATGGCCAAGTTAGAAATTCATATTTACTGGACTTAGAAAAGCCTAACGTCAATTTGTATCTGAATGGGGCCATTCTATTTGGTATTTGGATCCTAGAGATCAGATAAACCCGCCAATTTAGAGCTAACAATCAGGAAGGTCTTAGAAGCTACAGGGTGATGAAGTTCAAGCATGCTGCCTATCATTGAGGTCCTACAGTAGGATTGGATGTGGAGAGGTGGAGTAATGGGCAATCTGTGTCATAGCATGCTGGTACCGGGATCCGGCATAGTGGGCAGTGCAGGTCTGTATTCAGAATGAGTCCCTGAGGAATCAGGGGAAGTAAGTAAAGACCCCAATGCTAGAGGAATGGACTAGTAGAAAAGGGTCCATGCTCAGAAACAGTACCTGAAATTTGAGCATAAGCCTAAAGCCACTTCTCTGGCCAGCAATAAATCCCTGAGAATTCCTGTGCCTCAAGACAAGACCTGTTCCAGTGCCTAGGGTTTCAGTCTGAACTCCTTCAACAAACATTATTTGAGCACATACTGAATGCCAGACTAGAAACTGGACATTTAATAGTGAACACGATATAGTTTCTACCCTTCCGAACTTTGCATTCTAGTGAAAGGTCCAGACAGGAGACAGGCAATCACAGCACAGAGTTAAGAGTGTCGGGTATACAAGGGCTGTCCAGCAAAAATTCAGCCATTGTCAGTATGGTAGTGTCATGTTACATGGCTGGGGACTTTCTGGACAGCCCTCATATATTGCTGTGGTGGGGTGAGTCAAAGACTTGTGGTGTTGGAGAGATCAGAAAGGCTTCTCAAAGGTACTGACACATAGGCTGAAACCTAAAGAATGGGCAGGAGTAGGGACATGGCTAACACATAGATTAGTTTCATTGAATAAGCTGAAAGTGCCACTTTCAGGCTAATTACAAAACGGTCATTGAAAGCAGGTGCTTCTTCCTCTGTGCAACGCCCCAGTGCCTGGACCCGTGCCTTGGTGAACTGAACATGGACTCTCTTCACCAGCTCGGCCAAGTCCTCTTGTGCAGACACCGTGATTTATCTACGTGAAGAGCATTTGGTATAGGGGGGATAGCCAAGGAAAGGAGGACCTCAAGGCTGAAAAGTATGGCTCTTCAAAATTGGGGCGAAGAGGATGAGCAGCCTCATTTTAGTGAGCCATTTCTGACATTGTCTTCTCAGCCCGTGGCAGAGATAGTGCAGGTGAGCGGCAGACGCCAGCACGGGGATGCAGAGCGCGTATGCAAGCATATGCCAGCACAGACATTTGACCCAGTAGGCTTGAGTGACTTTACTTGTCATTTTTCCCATTAAGATCATGTAACATGGTTTCATAATAGCAAATCAAAGTAGGGCTGGTGATGTTGCCCACAAGTACAATAGAAGTGAAATGGCTTAATTAGTAAAACACTAACTGGCAGAATTCCTATAAGTAAAAATGTACATATTTAAGGAGGCTTACTGTAACATTTATACCATTTATTTTATAATATACTAATTCGGATGTAAAAGTGAATGTAAATTACCAGACATTAACATGCAATATGAAGAAAAGTCCTTTTATCCTCTGCAACTGTAGCATTTGGCACATGCAGGAATAAATAATCTTTTGTGGCAAGGGTATGCCTTATCAAACATATGCAGATCAGCACTAATTAATGCTAATTAAGGTTTCCTGTCTATCTAGTTGGAAAAACGTCCAAATGTTATGAAATCCAGTTAGTATGCCTATTACGCTAATTGTTTTATATGGGGTGGTTCTTAATTAAAATATGTAAATTGACCTTAATTGCTATATACTAATGGGGGTTCATGTTATCTCAGTAAAAGTGACAAGATGGTAAGGAGGGGGTACTTAAATGACTAATTCTGATAAATCCTTAACTGAATGACCTTTACTCAAAATTAATTTTAATTGGAAGTTGGCTGAAGAAACATTTTCTTCTTTGTTTCTTTTTACTTTTTAGTAATATAAGAATGTTATTTTTCTTTGTTAATAAGCTATAGAAGCCATTGTAGATTGTTAATTACACTTAACAAGCAAGTTAATTTGACAGTTTACTGTTTATAGTTACCAGGAAGTTATTGATATTCTCATTTCAGTCTTGGGAAAAGTGAGCTCTCATTGAATGTGAATTTATAGTTAGAACCGTAGGTGAGTTGACCCAGTTAGTGTGTTAGAGTATGTGTTAAAGTTTGATGAGTCAATAGTACCAATATGTGTTCAGCTAATTTACATTGCAATTACTTTTCAGGACATTTTTTTTCTTTACAAACATTAACTCTTATTGATTGGAATTAAAATCTCATTGGCAATACTTAGATGAAATAGACTGAAATGATATTCTTACATATTTCTTATGTTTTTATTTATTGCTTCATTGCAAACAAATTAAAATGTGTGTGCCCAAAACCAGTGTAAATGAATTTATATATTTTTGTTTTTTCTCTACACTAACCTTACAATTACAGGAAGTCATTTAAATAACACTAACGAACATTCTATTTGACTCTTTCATTTGGAAGTAATGGTGAACTGTAATTTAAAATGTGTTTTAAATATTCATCTGTAAAGATATGAGAAGGGACTTGGCAAAATGTTGTCACAGGAAAATTAGCATAGAATACAGATCATATGTTTTCTTTGTCAAAAAGAGACTCAATATGTTTACTCTTTCATCAGGACATCGTGACAAATGTTTCACCCAGAATCATCCGGGGGACCACCTCGGGCCCCATGTATGGCCCTGGACAAAGCTCCTTCCTGAATATCGAGCTCATCAGTGAAAAAACAGCGGCATATTGGTGTCAAAGTGTCACGGAACTAAAGGCTGACTTCCCAGACAATGTACGTATGATTTAGTGCCTAAAACAAAAGAATTGGCATAAGTTGGTGAATGTTTATTTAAACATCCAATTCACAGGCTTATAAATATTAATGTGTATAATATATTTTATTAAAGAATCTGCCAGTTGCTTTGCTGATGCATAGAAAGATAAAAAAAGAAAGAAAATCTCAAGAACTCATAAAAACCTGCATAGCGTGAGGCTTTGTTATAAATGGGGGCCATGTAGCTGGAAGAAGCATCTACATAAGCAGGAGGATGAGAAATGAAATACTCATTTTACTAAGTTGGTTTTCACTGTATGTGGCTAGTATTTATGAAGGTGATGACCTTACAAAGAAATTGCAGACTATAAATCATTTTAAATATAAACCAGAGGCAGAAGCAGAATATCTTTTTATATGGTTTGTTTCTATTTTTTTAGTCGGAAGTAAGTTACCAAATAATTTTAATACGCTTATAGTAAATAAGTCGATGATCTTTCATAAAATCCCTTTTTCTTTTAAAGTACCGTGCACAACTATTACAGTAAAATCAGACGTTTGTATAATGTCTTATTTCTCTGTGGGTTTTGATACGTTGCCTGTAGTTTTTAACTTAGAGATAGTATTTGCTCTTCAATAACTGGTTAGGGTTGTGCTTGATGTCATTCATCCATTCTCTCTCCCGCCCCCTGTCCACTGCTCACCTCCTACACACACAAATGAACACACACACACACACACACACACACACACACACACACACACACATCTCCCTGCCGCCCGCCCGCCCTCCCTCCCTCTCTTTCTGAATGAGCTGGTGGTGAATTGAAGTTTGGGGCAATGTGTGTTTATGTTGTGGAAAAGAGTTTTCTCCGTTGATCCTTTAAAGACAAGTAAGAACCTTTCAAGTATTCTAATGACAAATATTTTCAAAACTAATGAAACTTTTGGATATTTGCTTACAAACTGATAAAAGAAAATCGTACAAAGAACTTCAGATGTCACACTATTGCCTAACCCATTGAGATTTGTGTTTGTTTGTTTCAGAAAGCTGTGTTTCAATATTCTCTCTTCCCTTGAAACAAAATATAGCAGCATAGGTTATAATTTATCTTCCTCAAGCCAATCTTTCAGATGTTAAGGGAACTATTAAGACTTATCTGAAATCTATAGCTTCTGCTTATTAGGAATTTTTCACTTTTTTTAGTTTGATGTTGCAATTATCTCTATTTTCTCATTTATACAGTCAAGTCTAATAATAATTATGTTGAGCATTTTGTTTTTCTAAAGGACACACATCTTTTGGGAAGCTTTCCTCAGAATGACAAGGATGAAAAGTGGTCAACCATAAAAAGAATTAATATATTTTTACACTTGGTTTATAGTATTAAGTAGTCTGCTAGGTATTGAGCTTGCAATAAGATAATAACAACAACAATAATAATAACGTGAGAGTCTGTGTTTGGTATGGTTATAAATGCTTTATATAGTTTAACATTATTTAATCTTTCAACAATCTTATAAGATAGGTCCTATTATTTTTCCTATTTCACAGATGAGAAAACTGAGGTGCACAGAGGTTAAGTTACATGCCCAAGGTTACACGGCTATTCGATGTTGAGGCCAAAATTTGAATTAGAAATTTGCTTTTAGAATCCATGTTTCTGTCTTAACAGTAGTCTTTTCTCATGCATCTGCCTATACTGTAATACTATTGGAGGCTCTTCAAAGTTCAGTATGACTTTTTAATGCAATATAAGAATGATACGAAACATAATTTCTAAAACATTTCTTCAATGGTATTTAGATAAGCCAATGTATCTGAAAGAAATCCCTTTTTCTAAAAGCTCACTTGATACTTTCTACCGTCGACGGGCAGGAGTAAGATGTTGTAATAGTGGCCTCCAAGAAATGACAATAAGTGGACAAGAAAGCTGAGACAAAGCTCTTGTTTTATGATTCCCCAGTCAAGTAGAAAGAAGAGACACATTTAAATGTTCTTTTCAATTTCCTTGGAAACAGTTCTTTTCCTATAATGCTTTTTCTTGGGAGAAAATGCATGCTTTTCTTGTTTCTAATTGTTTCACCCTTTAGGTTATGCTCATTATTCTCTTTCTGTATTCTTAGAACTAATTTCTAACATTTTTACTCTTCGTATTAAAGATAACATTTTAAATACAATTCAAACTGCATTCCCATTTTAACCTATAGAAATAACATGTGTGCACCTAGGTATAGCCATGCTGAGAGCAGACTATCCCCCACTGTTTTGGAATTACTCTGGTGCCAAACCCAATGAGCTGAATGAAAGATGGTGACCCTTCATTTTTCAAGTTTAATTATCACTCTCACTGGAGTTTTCCCACATCATTCTCGAGTGTGTGGCTGCCACCTTTAATGACAGGGATTGGATAATTCAACTCACTGTGGCAAATTCTAAGCCAGGGCTAACTTTTCTGCAAAAGAAATTGTGCTGGGGGCATATAGATCTGCTAGGATCAACAGCTAGTATCTCTCTCCCCAGCCAGCATAGGCACCAGGTGTCTGTGAACAAGAGGAGACAAGAAAGAATGCCTTGCCTATAAAGGCATCGGGACCCCCTGAAATACATTGTAAGGGTTGTTTCTTAAGTATCACAAATTTACCAAAGCCTACATTTGTACTAGACTTCTGCTCAGGGTTCCAGATTTCCTTTTATTTATCTGTGAATTAAATTGGGCACACTGATCATTCCAGTGACTATTTATTACAAGAGTGTTTTGGTTCCTAAGCTGTGATTCTGCAATGCTTATCGTGAAATCTACTGCATAATTAGGGCTTACAGGAATCAATTTTAAGTGAATTCTTTTATTCTCACTGCAGAAGCCTTAGCAATCATATACTTTAGGCTTGGGGGGAAAAAAGCTTACCAAAAAATACATGTTGTATTTGGTCTGAATGCACTGAATCAGCCAGCGAAGACTGACATTTTCTGTCACTTGTCGCAGCTATAGTAAGAGTTAGGTAGAGCATGGGGGACTCAGCAGTGAATCCACTGATGGAGACAGAAAGAGAGTGAAGGCTGTGTTAGAGAAATTGATAAAGGAAGAAAAAGTGATGTGCAAATATACTTCTATTACAATACGCCTCATTTCTACCGATGCACTTTCTCAGTTCATTACTGAGAGATGAGCATCTCACACTTTTAGTTCAGAATGACTCCAAAGCAGTTGTTTTTCATAGGATTCCTGAAGGTGTTTTTCTGATCAGTGGCCTGTAAATACAGAGTTCTTGGCCTTGTGGTTGCACCAACGACTCCTTAGTGAACCCAGCCAGCCTATTTTCAGACAAATGTTTTTGAATGCATAAAATAATATTCATAAGGTTACAAAGGATTCCCATTATATTAAAAAAATTCTCAAAATGTTTTTAGGAACATGTAGTATAGTAATATGCGTTACTTTTTAATAAGGCACTAATAAACACAATTTAGTGGCAGATCTAATAACTACTGCAATTTCAACATAATGTCAACTATAAGTGACATTTAGAGATGTCTGCAGCAACTGGATTGTCATTTTCTGTGGTTTGGGTTGGTGCAAAGTTACAGGTTTTGCTAGGGCTACTGTGGTTTGTTGCATTCATGGTTAAGAAAATGCTAAATTTCAGTAGGAGATTGGTGAAATGAAGCTCTAAATTTTTTTGCATTCAAGTTCATGAATTTCCTGTATTCTATCAAGAGCTCTGTGGGACTCAGATTAAGAACCTGTGTCCAGTAGTTCTCAATTCTAGCTGCATGTGAGAATCTCTTGGAAAACTTCAAAAATGGTATTTATGATTAGGCCCTATCCTAATTTAGTCATTACAGAAATTCTGACATAGGTACAATGAATATATATATCTATATGTAGGCATGTATGTAAATAAGTCTGTATGTATATATACATATTAATATTTTTTTCCATGTATATGATGATACTTTTTTCCAAAATTGTTAGACCAAAAATTGGAGGTTATCTCATACACAGTAGTAACGAGGTGGGAGAATTTCTTAATGTTGGGTTAGAAAAGTAGAGGTCGCCTTGTATTAATACGTGGGGTCAGCTTATACAGAGAAAAATACAGTATGTATACGTATGTAGATAACATGTATTTTTTATAAAGCTTACAGTTGATTTTACCACATATGTAACCAGTATCCCTCATGACCCTTGACATATATGGTTCAATATTTATGAAACTCCTAAAAGTTAGGGAGCTTTTTGTACGTGCCAGGAACTATACTGAAGGCTTTGTGTATCCGTGAAGCAGAAAATTCCCCCTTTGTACATACAAGGAACCTGAGGTTTAGAGATGTTGCATGAACTGTCCTGCCTCACGTGACTAGGAACTGAAGGCAGTGGGACCGGAAGTCTTTCCCTCACACCTTGAAGAGCTATTCCATTGGTCCCTAAGGAACCTGAGGCATTAAGAATATATGGTCTTCCAACCCTCCCTTGCCCATTTGCTCATCTGGGCCAATTATATTGTACTGTCTTACCTGCAGATGCTCAAAAAAGAAAACCGTATCTTTTTTTTTTTGACAAAGAAAGAAGTTTTGTCTTCAGGCAACCATGATTTTCTCATTCCTCCCAGTTCAGGACGTTCTATAGCCCAGCCCTTCTGCTTTGCAGGGATGTAGCTGTCTACAGGAAACAGTGTCTGGGACTCAAGGTGGACCTTGGTTTGAACTGTTAGCTGGCCCCATCTTAAGACCTGTGTGTGAGTAGAGAGAGGTCCCACAGGCACCAGGAAGGCCGACTCAGCATAAGTGGACTCCTTTTCTTTGGAGTATTAAGTTCCACTCGTTATAGTGGGGTTTAGTTACTCAATCTATTTAGAAAACTAATATTTAGTAGCAGATAAAATTACAGTGTATGTATTGTTAGGCCAACGATGATCAATACGGTGTAACTGACTTTCTTATCACAGAGCTTGGGAAGTGCAAGCTCCTCTCTCCTCATTTCCCAGTGAAGGTATGTACTAACGGAAATGTCAGCGTTCTTGTACAGGAGGGAGTCCTCTGTGACTCTCTCTGGAATTTTTTGAGCTTACCAAGTCCCTGTTTCTGTCGATTTCTATATGTTTCTATGTGGATTTAAAGGAGGAGACCAATGGAGCAGGTATTGAAGGGAAGGTTCGTTCGTCCCCAGCGAACTCTACCCTTCTTCACCCCAGAGTTTAACAGTGATATTCTAACCTCATTCATGGATTCTAGAGGGCATGACATCCAGGAGGATTATCTAGTGACATTAATTTACTGGTACTTTTCAAAGCTCTAGCTAGTCTACAAAAAATAAAAATGAATCAAAACAATCATGGAAATTTTAGAAGTTAGGATGTGTGTGGTCAAAACAGGCTATACCCAATTATCCTAACACATCTCTGGTTTTACTGGAGGCTAAAGGCATAGGGTTTAGAGTCAGGAATGGATTTGAATCTTATCATTTCCTCTGACTTGCTATTTATTGATACTCTCAGGCTGAGGAATTATCTGTGTGAGAACAATACCTGCTTTTAGAGGTTGTTATAAAGATTAAACAAAATGTGTGTGTGTGTGTGTGTGTGTGTGTGTGTGTGTGTGTTTGACACATTACAATTATTCAAGACTATAAATTATATTGCATAGAATACCTTTATGCACTTAACTTTTATTCGCACATAAACTAATGATTTGTTTTCATGAAATATTCTGAGAGAGATATTTGACAAATGGAAGGTAATAGTATTTTTATAGTTCTTGAAGTGTGTTGCCCAGTTGATTTTCAAAACATGTGAACTAATAGTTTATCAAAAAGGCACTGTTTCAGAAATAATTACCAATTGAAAAATTAACAACAAACCCACTAAATATGCTTTTTAATGATTCTTTGGAACTTGAGTAGATTATATGTCATACAAAATGTAAAGTCTTCTGATTCCTTCTCCAATGTTTTATTCATTACTTGTCCTTACTTTAATATTATTCATTTATTTGACTTAACAGCTTCCAATTAGAATAAGACAAATAATGACAGTTATTTTCTTGGTGTCAGCGTAGAAGCAAATAAAATTAAAAGGTGTTTAATTCCACAAAACAAAAAGAGCCAAAATGAGTTGGAATATATAATATAGCTCATCTTTAAAATAATGAAAAAAATAAAGAAACTGTCACCCTGGATCTCAAAATTTAGCTACATATTTTTCAAAAATGCAGGTGAAATAAATACTTTTTTAAACACACAAAGACAGAAAGAATTCATCACCAGAAAATATGTACTACAAAAATTATTAAAAGTGGATGTTTTACATAGAAAGAATTAATTCCAAGTTGAAATACAGATCTACACAAAGAAATGAAGAGCACCAGAATTTGTAACTATGTGGGTAAATATTTGAGTTTTTCTTACTACTTAACTCACATTAGAAGAGAATCAGTTCTTTAAACAAAAATATAAGATAATATAAGGGTTCATGCAAAGGTAAAATGTAGAACCATAATACAAAAGTTGTGAGGGAGAAATGAAAGTATCGTATTGTAAACTCCTAACACCTTGTGTGAAGTTTTATATCACTTGAAGGTAGACTGTGATAACTTAAAGATGTATCCTCTAAGATCTAAACAACCACTAAAATAATGTGATAGGGTTACAAAGGGATCCCCCCAAAACAGAATTACCTTCTAGATGGCAGGCCCCTTGAAGTACAGGCTTCCTTCACTACGTGAGTGTTCTAGAAACCCATCTGCATCAGTGCACCAGCTGGCATTGTTGTAAGAGGCTGCATTCAGCTTCAGTGAATTTTTTTTTGGAAACTCTTTCAATATGTTTGCCCACTTCATGATTTACATGAAGAACATGTGGCATGACAACGCACCAACCTACGCTGAGTATTTAGCAGTTTTTAACCAAAAACGACAAGACCCCCCCATGCCCCACCCTCCCTATTCACCTGATCTCGCCCAAGCAATTTTTTTTTATTTCCTTGATTGAAAAAAACCTTCAAAGGGAAATGCTTTGCCAATGTAGAAGAAGTGAAACAAAAATGGTAGAAGCACTAGAAGGCATCAGAATCAACAAGTTCAAAAACTATTTTGAGCCGTGGGAAAAAGCGTCTTGATAGGTGTATTGCATCAAACAGAGAGTACTTTGAAGGTGACCGAAGTTTAAATATGTAAGAATAAATACACAACTTTTTGTAATTAAATTCCAGACATTTTGGGGTCCCTCTCATATAGTTAAAAACCCAACAATAAAAGTATAAAATGGAATCATACAAAGTAATCAAACCAAAAAAAAATGCAGAAAAAGAGAAAAGGTGACTAAAAAAGAGATGACGCAAGTAAAAACCTATAGTAAGGTAATAGATTTCAAAGAAACCTTATCAATAAAGACATTAAATGTAAATAGTATAAACACTCCAATTAAAAGGCAGAGACACACAATGGATAAAAAAGTAAGACTCAACTGCATGCTGCTTTAAGAAAAACAGCTTTAAATATAAAAACACAAATAGGAAACTGAAACCATGGAAAAATATATAACATGCTAACTCTAATTAAATACAATTTTGTCATATTAGAGTAATAGCAGACAAAGTAGATTTCAAAGCAAAGAAATATTAACAGGGACCAAAAGATCATTTTATAATGATGAAATGGTCAGTTCATCCAGAGGTGATACAATCCTAAATTTATACATGTAGTAACAGAGCTTCAAAATACATGAAGCAAAAACTGATAAACTGCAAGGAGCATTGAAAAAAACTCACAATTATCATTGGAGATTTTCATACCTGCCTGTCAATAATTAATAAAATGATAGATTGATATCTATTAAAGATTTGAAAATCACAATCAACTTATCTAATTGACATTCACAGAATATATCATCCAATGGCAAAGGAATACATAGTCTTTTCAAAAGCATACGTAGTATTTACTAAAATAGGTCATATCTGGGCCATAAAAGAAGTCTCGATAATTTTAAAGAATTCAAATAGTCCAAGGTTTGTACTCTGACCAGAGTAGAATTAAATTAATAATCAACAAGAATATTTTTGTAAAATGCCCCAATATTTAGAAAATGACTAATATATCTAAATAATCCTTAGATGAAAGAACTCATAATGGAAATTAAAAAGTATTTTGAATTGAATTAAAATTAAAATACAAAATATCAAAGCTTGCAGTATGCCATAAAAGCATTACTTGCAGAAAAACTTATAGGATTAGTTGCATATGTCAGAAATGGAGAAAGGTCTTCAATTAAAGGTAGCTTCCACCTTTAAAAAAAAGCAAATTAAACCCATAGTAAAGGAAAAAAAAAGAACAACCAAGATATAAGATCAGAGGAGGAAATTAACGAAATGAAAAACGGAAAATATAATATCAAGTGAATATCAAGAAAGGTAAAATTGAATCCTTGAGGTGACAAATACAATTGATAAAACTTTAGCCAGATCAATGAAGTAAAAAGAGAAGAAACACAAATTACCACCATCAAGAAGGAGAGACGTAACACCACAGAAGAGGCTACAGACAATAAAAGGAAAATAAGAGAAAGTTATGAACAATTTTATGCAAATAAATTCATCAACTTAGGTGAACTGGACAAATTCCTTGAAAGATGAACTATCAAAGCTTAGTTGAGAACCAAGCAATAACATTAGAGAAATTGATTTTCTAGTTCAAAACATTTCATAAAGAAAACTAAGACTCAGATGGCTTCATGAGTGGATTATACCAACCATTTAAAAAGAATAACACCAGTTCTACACATTATCTTTCAGAAAATTAAAATAGAAGGAATACTTCCCAACTAAATTTATGGGCCAACACCCTGATACCACAACTAGACAAAGGCAGACCAAGAAAACTGTAGAACAATGTCTCTCATGAACATGGATACAAAAGTTCTGAACAAATTTTAACAAATATAATCTAGCAATATACTATAAAGTATATAATATTGTATAAGCAAATGAGTTTCATCTCAGGAATTCAAGTTCAGTTTAACTTTGAAAAATAATGTAATTCACATAAGTTACAAACTAAATAATAACATCAGCACAAGCTATATAATTATCTTCATAAACTGAATGGAAACACATTTGAAGAAATCTCACAATTTATTTCTAATTTTTAAGAAATTTCAGTAAACTGAAAATAAAAGAGTTATTTCTTAACCTGAAAAAAAGCATTAAAACCAAAACAAAACAAAACAAATACTTCAGTTAGCATCACAGTTAATGGTGAAAGGCTGAGTGTTTTCTCTTTAAGAGAAGTAAGAAATGAGTATCTGCTTTTGCCACTTCTGTGCTCTGCTGTGTTAGAGTTTCCATCCTGTTCAATAAGAGACTAAAAAGAAATAAAAAAATATGCAGATTGCAAAGAAAGAGGTAAAACTGTTTTTATTCACAGATGACATGATTGTTTCTGTAGAAAATTCAATTGTACCAATAAAAACTCTTTATTTACTGAAGAAGGTAGCTAGTCTACAAGCTGTTGTTTTCAGATTTGATTTTTAAAAATATTGCATTAAAATATTCTTTATCTTCATTACTAACTTTTCTTCACTGCCTTTTGCATGTTCCATGCAAATGAAAATACTACCTTAAATAATAAATGAGTTTAGAAGGTTGCAGTATGTAAGAGCAACTTATAAATATCATTTATACTTTTAATATACTGGCAGTAGACAATTGGAAACTGAAATAAATATATCATATTTTATCAATATATTAATAGCAAAAACATGAAATAGGGACAAATCTGACAAAAGATGTGAACGACATGCACAGTGAAAACAACAGTATTTTTGCTGGTAGAAATTAAAGAAGACCTTAATAAATGGGAGTCTATACTGTATTCAAGATGAGAAGAGCTTGCTGTTGTTAAGATGTCAAGTATCCCCTCCAGATAAAAGGCAATCCCAATGAAAACATGAGCATGTTTTTTTGTAGAATTTGACTGATTTTGAAATGCATATCAAAGTGCAAAAGACATGAAAAAGCCAGAAAAATTCAAAAAGAACCAAGTTGAAAGCATAAACTTTCTGATTTCAAGACCTATTTTTAAAACACAGTAATCAGGGTACGTATGGTATTGGCATGAAGATGGGTAGACAAGTAGATTCCTGGAGCAGAATAGCAAGTCCAGAAAACAACTGACAAGTTAGTTGTAGCAACAACTCATTTTTGATAAAGGTGCACAAAGGCAGTAAGTACACAAAACACGTACACTCTTGTCCACTAATGATGCCGGTAACATGCAGTATCCACATAAATAAAAAGTAAATGCTACGTCATATCTGACACAATATTTAAAAATTAATTCAAAAATAGTCATAGACCTGAATGAAAAACTTAAAACTACAAAACTTCTTAACGATAACATAGGAGACAGTCCCTCTTACCTTAGACAAATATTTCTTAGGTACATACCAAAGCACAGTCCTTGAAAGGAAAACATGGCAAATGTGATTTCATTCACATGAAAGAAGTTTTGCTTTCCAAACCTATTATTAAGAAGATAAGAATACAAACCACAGACTGAGAAAAAATACTTGCAAATTATATATCTGATAAAGGACTCAAATCCAGAATATTTGAAGAACCTTCAAAACCTATATATCATATACACTTCATATAGCATATATAGAATTATACTTCATCAAATCTGTTTTAAGAAGCTGGTTCAATTTAAAATTATAATAGTGCTTTTCATGGATGTGCCCTGGAAATTAATTTCAGGTTGGATTGAATGGCTAAATCTCTGTCTCTCAGGTCCTTAATCCTCACCCATTGCTCAAACTTCCAGGCAATTATTACCCACCACGAAATTGTCTAGCGTTTTGATCACATTCACTTTGATAGTGAGTCATGGGAATTAACAGGAGGTTAAAAATGTCCTTATGCAGTATTAAGAAACTAAAGAAATATTGGGTGGACTTTTAAGCTTCTGCTTTGTGAGAGATTAAAGTGCTAGTGGTTCCTGTCATTCAGTAAAGGCAAAATCTTAAGAAAATCCATCAAAGCTTTTTTAAATAGTCACATTATACAAGCATTAACTGCCTACAACATACCTTTTCTCAAATTCCCTTCACTTTGTCATTTCTCAGGCTGCCTTTCGAAGTATGGCATCAAACACACTGAACTATGTTGAAAGGGACCCTGGGGATGGCAATAATGCACTGAATTGAGACTCTGTCTTGGTATAAACTAGCTCATGAGAGAGGCAGTGGAAACAACTTATAAATTGTGTGTTTGCTACATGCCCAGACTTTGTCATAAAATGAAAACAAAGTGTATACTCAAACAGCAAAAGAGGTTGTTCAGTAGGCTCATTATTTAATATCAATTTGGTAATGTGTCATATCAGTTCTGTTTTTGTGGAAAACTCAACTCTAAAGCAGCCTTCTCTTAAGAATTTAGTGAAATCAGGAGAGGATAAAGTAAAACCTATTTCTTCCTTTCTTCCTCCCACCCATGCCTACCCTGCGAGTCCCTAAAATGAAATGTTTTTTTTATCTTTAAGGGCCCATTTAATCTGTTAATTTGAAAACAGCCTGAGAAAAAGTACCACTATTTTATGAGAGACTTAAAAGTAGGTAATATAAAGGTTGTTATTTAACCCAAGATACTACAGTTGTACATATTGCATTAACTTTGTTATGAACTACTTATACTGTTTTACCTTTTTTTTTTTTTTCTGGCTTGCTGATAATGACAATTTCCCCTCAGCTTCTTTTTTTGCCACAAGGCATTTTATTCTTTTACACTGTACCCTACAGGGAATGTGCCAAGGATTTATTTTTCAAGAGAAACTAATTTCATATTTCCCCCTTAGGTCTTCTAAGACATTTACTTAAAAGCATTCTCTTTATTTTTTAAGATAATTTTAAAAATAAATGCTTAGTAATATTTTAAAGGTTTGTATTCTTTAATACAGTTTTTCTTTTTAAAAAATAATTTATGCTATGTAATCCTTGCTAACAGATGTCACCCCAATAAGTCTAACAATAAAAATGAATTGAAAAAAAATAATAATTTATGATTGAGGAATTGATTCAGTTAAAGCAGAATTTAAGGCTATATTTTTGACCCACAACTATGATCTAATTACTTGTAAAACATCTAAAAGGAGAATGGTTATGGAGGTATTGGACAACTAATTTAATCACCAGGCAAACAAACATTCTTAAAATATCCCCAATAAGGTAAACCTTGATAGAGCAAACATGTTTATAATGAACCTCTAATTTACTGAAAACTGTGCTCTGTGGGATATGTCTTTATTTTAAGACACAAAGTTATGAAAATATATATTTGCATGAGGGCCGTTTTGGTAAGAATATATATTAATGCAGGCAACCTGTGACTGTCCACTTTAATAGCAGCTAGGGAAGAACTGATGAATGAAATTCATCGGCTACAACAACATTTGTACCAGTCTCTTCTACTTTTCTACTAAGAGTGCATTTCAAAACCGCAGGAGAAAGAACATAGAAGATTTAAGAAAAGGAGGAAGAAAAAGAAAAATGCTCTCTTTCGGCAATGAGCTTTTTGCCAAGGCAAGCCCTGAATATTAGGAGAAGCAAAAGGAGCAGAAGTTGACTGGGAGGTTTCACGCCTTCAAAACATAACAACTTATTACATAATTTTGTATAGCCACTTACAATTTGTATTTATCCGAGTTGATCTCGCAGTAACCTTTTAAAGAAGACATAATATCATCCCCATTTCATATTAGACTCTGATACCGAAACGAAGCTAACTAATTTCCCATACATATTTCTCAGACTGTAAGTGGTAAAATTTCAGATGGATAGCAGAACGTCTGATGTACACACACGCATGTAGAAAAACAAATTTTAAGTCAGGCTTCAGGCTCCTTAAACGTGCCCATGAATGATTCACTTTTTATTTTCACCTGGGTTTTCTTCCCCTTCTGGTGGAGGTGCTAATGAGCAGAGAAATGGGAAAGGTAGTCAGCCAGAGGGAAGAGAAGAATCAAAGACCTAGATAATTCACAACCTGGAAAATGAGCTCCTAACTAATCAAGACCGGATTGTAACTAGGATAGAAAGAATTTATGCATCCCCGGTATTGGCCTGAATAGCCGAGGAAAGTATTTGTGAATTTCACAGTTGGCTATTGTTTCTTCCTTTGAGATTTGTCTTGAACTAATTGTCCATTGTGCACATGAAGCAAAGAAATAACAACATTAAAGTCATTTTTGAGGTTGATATATTCATTTCGCACGTTGCTAAAATGCCTAGACTATTAATAAGGAATGAATTAACTTTATTAATAAAGCTTGTTTGGGGAGTTTCTGATCTATATACTGATCACCCAGTAGGAAATTTTGTGTAATATTTTATTCATGCAAAATTTAGGAAAGTAACTAGATTGACTAATCTTGCCATAATAAGTAATTGAGTTTAACTTTGTGCTGCTTTTTGCATTTTAATTTTTTCATAATGTGTCCTTTAAAACTTCCAATATGAAAATGATCAGTACCTGTTTTGTGCTTGCTTTAGTTTAAATTGTAAATTTAACTATGGCTTTTGGGTAATAAGATATGGGAAATGTGTCTTAATATAAGAAATGAACACATTTGTAAACTTGAACATCTATGTTTTTAAATTATTGAAGAACAGTGTAGAAATCAACATGAATAATGACATATAACACCATATAGCAATAATTGTTGTTCTTACTCAGACTATAAATATACCCCCAATACTTGCCATTTCATGTACTCTCATGCCTACTATTCAACTCCAGAGTTTTGTGTCCTGTTTTATGATGTGAAGTCATTGCCTCATCTCTCCCTAACACCTTCCAAGACCTTTTCAGTACAAACTCGAGGAGCCAGGATAGATACAGTATGGTTAGAGTGTGACTTCGAAATTCAGGCGGGACTTCTGCTACTAGTTAGGATGTAGAAAGTCAGAGGGATAACCACTCCACCCTAGTCACCAGAACAAGTCAGATAAACTGCAAAGTCAGATTTTTAGAAACTTCCCAGAAGTCTGAGAATACAATTTAACCTAAGTGAACTCAATTCCAGGCCACGTGCTCTTTTTTTGGAGAGAAGAGACTCGTGACTGCTTTGTTTTCTGGAGGAAGGGTGAGAGGAGAAGGTGGTCACCATAGAGAAACCAGCTCAGGTTTAAAGAATGGCTAATGATATGTTAGGAGTGGTGGGATGTGTGAGAATCCCAAGAAGCCAAGGCAGAGACCTTGTTTTACACAACCAACTCTTTCCATGTTATTTTGTTGGGTTGCCCACAGATCTGAGGCCAAGGCCGCAGAGCAGAGCAATTGCCCCCAAGTGAGCAGGACTTTCTCCAGTTAGAAGGCCGGGTCCTGCTGAAGGTCGCTCCAGGACAATTGCCTCCAAGGCATTCTCGGCCTTCTCCAAGTGTGTGCCATGCCTATTTAGAAGCCTCGAGGAAGGAGAGCTCAGCAGAAAGATACTCTGAAGCACAGAAAGCCAGAGTGGGACTGGGGAGCACAGCGAATGCCCCAGCAACACAACGCTAGCCGCTGATCTGCAGGCAGCAACAGGTAGCCCGTGGTTTGGGCAGCTGGAGCCACACTCATCATAACTAAAACATGCTGGAGTTTTCCTGGGGCTCATTTCCCAAGTCCTGCTGAAGAGAAAGCACTGATCCAACCCTCAAAACGTTTGAAGCCAGTGGAGAACTAAGCTAAGTTAAACCACAACAAAACTCCAACTCAGCTTAACTACAGATTTGATCACATCCATGTCCTACCCTAAGCCTGGTAATGGGAAGTGCACCCTTACTGGGGGCGATTACTAGTTATTCCAGAAGTCTCTACTGTTCTTTCACATCAGCTCTCTGGCATGCAATCCAGACTTATAAGACTTAAGAAAAAAAATGTCATCCAGGGTCAAGAGCATTATCTTGTGAGTTGTCTGTAGAAGCAGGTCAAAAGGCAGAATAGGAATGATCAGATAGAGACTTCAAAATGGCCTTGTTAAAGGTGAAGAAAACAACGAAAGGCTTAGTGGGAAAACACTCATGAAAAAACATGGAATTTCCTCAGAGTGTTGTAAAATATTAAAAAGATCCAAGTGGAAATAAACAAAAAATACTCTCAGAAATGAGGACAGGTTGGAGGAAGACTGAGTATAATAGTGAATCGGTGCAGTTGGAGACTGAGTAATAGAAATTACTCAAACTGAAGTACTCTACCAATACTTATGGAGTATATACTGAGTTCCAGACACCATTCTAGAACATAGTATTGAACTAGACAGACATCATCTCGTCTCTCATAAAATTGTTTATTCTCTGGAGTATAATTTCATAAGGATAGGGTCCTTTATTATTTTTTCTCATTTACCCCTGAATCTCAACTCATCTAGAATAGTAGCTGATGCACACTAAGAGCTCAAGTAATATTTCTTAGATCAAATGAATAAATGAATTTTTCTAGGGGACATTTCTAAGGCCTGTTTTATACTGTCTCTTCCAAGATTATCTGTCAACAACTTCTAAGCCTGATCTGCTGTGTATTATTTTCTTTTTCTCTAATCCCTAGGCTCCACTTTTTCTATATGCTCAAAAAAATTGATTCACATGCAAGCAGTTTATACAAAAAGGTGTATAGATGTAAACTGGAATTTTGATGGGAGGAATCAGACGTGGGGTAGGGTAATCATACTTCTGTCAGTATGTCATTCTGTCCTTTGACTGTTTGCATATAAGTCTCTTTTCCTTCCAGGCTGTGATCTCTTGGTGTTCTGAGAGCCAAGCCCCATGTCCACCCAGGTCAACTGCTTCTCTTTCAATACATCATGACATTTCATTAAATTTCATGTGAAAGTGGACATTTCTCAAATGTTTTAATAAACAGAAAAATTTGCCATACAAATAAAGGGCACATACCATGAAAGGATTTTTTGGGTTTTTTTTTAAAGGCTACTGTCAAAATTCTTTCTTAAAATTTTTATTCTTGTTTAAAATCTATGTCCCTTGGGCCATGCTGAAAGCACACACTGGAATTCTCCACAGGTGCTACTTCATTTTCATACTTCTAACTGAGGAACTTCCATATATCTCCTGGGATGCTCTGATTTATATTAGGATTTGCTCCAATCAGCATTGGAATAGCCTAATCTTAGAGGAAAGTGGGATGACAATAGGACAGACTGGAGTTGCAATTCTTTACCATTCTCAATAAACATAATTAATCATAGAGCCTTTGAATGCCAGACAATATTTGAATTATTAAGCATCATATGGCACAATCTGTTTGTTTACTAAAGGAAAAAATGAAGTTTAGAGATACTGGTCCCAAAGTTGGGCAACCTAGTATTCAGTTTGTCCACATGTGTTAAGCACAGCGTGCCTCTTTGCCTGAATGTCTGTTTTCAGTCAGTGCTAACTCTTCCTCCTCCCCCAAATAAAACACACCAAACAACATAGTATTACACTCTAAGTGCACATCCTTTAGAATGATATGTTGCCAGTATCTATTAGTCAGGGTATCATAGTTAATGATGACTAAATTCATGAGTGACAGCTACCCCTTATTGTGCCAGTTGCTATGCTGAGTAACAGATATACTTTATCGCTAATGCTGTCATCACAGTTTTAAACGGGAAGCATTACTTTCCTCACTTTACAAACTAATCCTAAAAACTAAGAAGGAACTTATGAAGATAAAGTGCTAGGAAGTTGCAAAGCCAGGAATTGAACTTCAAAAAGTTTTTGGTCTCTCCAGCATGCAACACACTTACTTATTACAATATGTACCTAATCATACTTCCAGACCAAAACAACAAAAACACCAAAAAAAAAAAAAAAAGAAAGAAAAAGGGAAGATAAATTTATGACCACTATGATAGATATTGCTTCCCTTTTAGGATTAAGGCAGACAAATTTATGCTAAATTTATTTCTTATATAAAAGTATTTCTACCAATATATTACTGATTTACTAAAATTTAAGAAGTATACAACTTGATTGCATAAAATATAAAATCAAATTATGTGAAATAAAACAAATTATAAAGCATACTGATCTTTCCAATTCTACACATAGTACAATTGTATTATCTTGTTTAACTCAAATTTAACAAGATACATACCATGTTACACTGATTAATAGTTTGAGCTAAACATTTGGCATCTCTGTACAGTTGTAAAAGCTGCATGATCATTTGTATTAGTTCCACCAAAGTTATCTCAAGAGTCAACAAAAACCACCATAAATTTCCAAATTTATGTTTAATGTTCATTTTTTAAAATGCTTATTTTAATAATTAAGCTAATAAATTTTTCTGATCTGATATTTTTATTTCATTTGCATCCTTGTAAAATTTTCTATATGCTCCAAAAATTTTAATACTCTAATTACCCAACATTCTGTTAAGAAAATAAGCCATTTTTTATCCATATTAATATGCAGTTTAATCATAACCATATGCACATTTTGAAAAGAAACTGTCCTTAGTGGTATTCATGAATAAACATAGAAACACCTACACACACTCAAAAATTTAATGACTTGTTGAATTTTGAACAAAATGTTCGTTTTCAAATTATATGAATTGTTTATGTGTGTAAGAGATATTGTTAAGTTATTTTTTAAGCCTCAGGTTGCTTTTGTTGTGGTTTTGCTTTTTGTTATTGTTGTTTCTTGGCTGGGTTATTGGCCATCTCAGTCTTAGCTGCCTACTAGCACAGTGTCCCCTTGTTACTGCTTCATAATGAGCTCAAACTCTAAAACTTCCCTAGTGAACAAAACCTCATGCCTTCCCACCTCTAGTGCTTCCATCTTATTTTATTCTACAGTGCTAGACACACTGTAATTACTCAAGTAAATATTTATTGACCAACAATTTTTTCAACTTTTTATTTCTAATGTTTAGAATCTGAAGATAAGCCTTCCTAAAATAATTTCAAGTAACTGATAGATTATGGAGGCTGCAATTTGAATGAGTGGAGGGGAGGGTGGCTATGGGAGAAAATCATGGAGTGTAAGGGGATAAATGAATAAATACAGCATTGTTGCCAACTATATGAACTTGAGCAAGTCACAATCTGATCGAAAAAAGAGGTTGGATGATGTTATCGCTGCCCTACAGATACTACACTTCTGGCAATAATTTGATTAAATAGATTTCTCACTGAGACCGTGAAATCACTTTTGGAGCCTATACCTTACATTGTAGTAGTAGTTCTTGCAGTGGGTACTGAATAGTAGAAGAGAAAGCTTTTATAATACATTTTAACTGACCCATAAATACTTAGTCATCTTTTTAGGCATTTTTGAATTGCATCTAAGAGAATCTGGTGGTATCTCACGCTCGGAAAATATGCAAGATCATTCCAGAAGTGAATACATACTGTTTTCTATTCCCTACTCCATTTTAGTCATATGTGATGAAATAGTTTGATGGGAGGAATGAGAATTTTTATATTCTGAGGTTCTTTGACTATTGGCTGAGTGGACAAAGGGGCAGGATTAATAATATCTATTTCTGGGAAAAAATTTTTAGACAGAGGTTCATTTTCAGAGAGAGATTTTTTCTTTTTGCTTCATTGGACAAGAAAGCTTTATCTTGTTCTGCGAGGGGAGAGACCACTGCTGCGAGCTGGGAAACACGCAGCAGAGAGGCAGGGCGAGAATGCTCTGTTAGTTTCCTGACTAGACAGGTCACATCGCACTCAGGGCACGAAGATGAGGGTAAGAGTTTTAAATCAGCTGTGAAATTATTATGGTACCTAGTGTAGAGTGGAGGACCTGGGTCATGTTTTCTTAGTAATTTTCTGAAATAGGCAAAGTTTTGTATTATAACTTGCGTGCGATAAAGGTAGATCTGTGGGCACACAGAAATGTCAATCGTTAGGCTAAATCAGAAATAGGTTGATGTTGGCTCTTGAGATAATAATCAGAACAAAAATTAAGAAGGTAATTTCTTTCTAATGCTCAAGACTTTCCATATCGGAAAGCTTATCTTTTGGATGCCTATACCAACACATAGATAATTAACTTCAAAAACAAATGCCTCTCCTTTTGTATCATAGTTTCCCAAGTCAGTGGTTGTTGATAGGAATTTCCCCAAACAATGTATTTGAGGATTAAATAAGAAATAGTGCAGGATTAAAACAACTTAATGCATGTTACATGCTGCATAAATTATGAAGTCCTTCTACCTACTCTGTATCTGAAATCTCTCATGCCATAGGAATTTGTAGGAATATCATATGTGTAAAATGCAATTCTAAATTGTCTAAATGGCCTAAATAGTGACATCTACTGATTTAGCTCCTCTTTTTGTTTGTTCATAGGAGTCCTTCATCATTGCTAAAGGTTATTTCCCTCTGATCAGTTATCTTTGCTCTTTAGAAGTACTCTATCTATCCTAGAGTACTTTCCATCTGTTTACTCTGCCCTCTGAAGCCGTCCTCCTCATGTCTCCTAATAAACTTGCTATTTTTCTAGACTCTTGCATCTACCTCTTCTCCTTAATTAAAATGTCTATTTCCCTCTGAGAAGGAGGAGCATTCTTTAGAACTCTCTAAAACAAAGGTCACTTTTTCCATTCTTCCTGCCTAGCCTATCCACATGTCTATCCTTAGGGGCGAGTGGTTGCATCCAGCACTCCCCTGCCTTCCCATTGCCACTCCGGGTGTGTAGGTAGTCAACCATGCCTTGTCTGGGAGCCGTGTTCCATGAGATTAAGCCACCCTCTTCCTATCCTATAGCCTTGTTCTGCATTCCCTTCTCTTCCTCCTCACCTCAAATATTCATGAGCTCTTCAGCATGTGACTTTTTAATTTTTACCTGCCATCATCCTAGGCAATTTTAACATCAACATTTATTGCCTTTCTTTCCACATCTTAACTTTTTATCCTCTGGTTATTTTTGTCATCATATCTCACTAGCTTTTTTCCATAGACAGCTCCCGGTCTTAAGAACTATGCCACCTCTGTCATCTCTAAAACTGACATCCTGCTGTCTGAGCAAAAGCCCACAACTTCTACATTTCCCATAACATGTGCCTTCTGACAGCTTCATGACCTCTCATCTCTTGATTTCTTAACTCTTGGTCCACTTCTGGTTCTACAACTCTCCTTTTCCAGTTTATATTCGATATACATGAAGAATAATTAATGTTTTTATTTTAATTTTGAAAAAAAGAAAAACACTGTAAATTATGTAAAATAATGCAATGAATATTATTGTGTACACCACCCATAATTAACAAATATTACAATTAGTTTTGCTTCCTTTACTATGTACTTTGATTATAGCTTGAAAAATTTAGAAAATGCAGATTTATTTTTGAGTCAGTTGAAGCCTATATGTATAATATGTATGAAATTGTTCAGTTAAAATGAAAATGAGGAGCAAAACTTGTGAAAAAGACAATAATTAAAAGAATGCTGTCACAGGTTCAAGTGAGAATTATTTAGGCCTTATCCAGAGGATTTGACTAGATTTAGAAGATTGGAGTGAAGCCATAGCATGACTGGGTGAAGTCTGTTTTGTCAAATGTCAAATATACTTAATCCACATTAGAGTTCATCTGTAATATAGGAGAACAACCATAACTGAAACCTTATTAAGCATAGACCTCCATATCTATAAAATGTTTCTTCTAAGTTTTCTTCTGGAGTAACGAAGAGCTGGATCATTAAAAGAGACTAAAATTTTTAAAAATATTACTGGCTAATATTTAATTAATAAGACAATATAATAATTTTACCATCTACTTTGGTAATTGTTGCTTTTGTAGAATTCTCATGTTACACGGAAATATCTTGATTTGCCTAAAGTGTTCCACAAGAGGTGCTAAATAAGCGTATTATCAATCTATTAAGAAGATCAGCTTAAAAATCTATTGAATTGTATTGTTGTAAGGAGGACACCAGGTATTTTGCATTTGTTTTCCTTGAATTGAAATATTTTGTTAATATCTAGTTCTTGCTAATTTTAATCTATACTTAATAAAAAACTAATTATGTATGCAAATGTATACATGTTTATTGTCTGGAGATTTCTAATTAATGAATGTATTCCTTTCCAAATTTAATAATTGTTATAATGTACTACCTTAGGCATGGTCATCATATGCCCTCAAATTTCTAAGGCAGGCTTATTCTCTGTGTAATTTATAGTCAATAAATGTGGTTCTATTGTTACAACTTTGTACATTTTTTAATACTAAAAAAATTGTAAGTCTGAAAGATTGAATTAGTTTACCTGTACATTTGGAACATCTTAAAATAAAGATAATGTAGGAATCTGGCAATGACCAGTCTAGGGTTTGTATGTTGTAGAAAAATCTGAGAAACTCTAACTTCAGTAGAACAGCATTTTGAAAGGGCTTTGTTTACTCTGCCACAAGAATCTAGAATATAATGCTCAAGGGCCCATTAAATCATGTACTGATATCAGTGTCTGGAGAGGGGAAAGGGTCTGTAGAATTATCTTGTAAAGATGACAGGACGAATCTTGTAAAAATTATTGATCCCCAACTATGTAATGATGGTTATAGGTAGTTGCACTGTAAATATTTGTATAGTAAATAATAAAAGTTGCCTAGTTAGTACTATAATCAATTTTCCATTTTCTTACTGTGGTTCTGGTGATGAAGTCTAACTAGTTGGGCCAAAAGATCTTTCTTTTACTGTCTAGCAGGTCTTATTTCCATACTGTGTCTCTCTTCCTTATCTGAGCAGAGCGTCTGTGCTTTCTCTGTCAGTAGTACTCTGATAGCCACTCTCAGATGTCTTTCCTACATATGTGATGAAAGACACCTTCCCATTCTGTTCCTATCTAACAGTGTCATGGCTGTTCCTGTATAAGTCGTCTTAGCAGAAGTTCTAAAGCAGCGGTGTCCAACATTTTGGTTTCCCTGAGCCATATTGGATTGTCTTGGGCCACACGTGAAATACACCAACACTAACAATAGCTGATGAGCTAAAAAAGAAGGTCCGTGCATCATTTTCGTAATGGTTTAAGAAAGTTTACAAATTTGTGTTGGGCTGCATTCAAAGCCATCCTGGGCACATGCCACCCATGGGCCACAGGTTGGACAAGCTTGTTCTAGAACTTCCCCATGTAACCACTGAATACCCATTATTTGGTTGAAAGAGTATTAAGTGTTTTCCAGATATCACTTTTATTAGTTTTATGAACTGCTCTGGGAGTTCTCTAAAATTATCTTATATATATATATATATATATATATATATATATATATAGCATATATTTTATTGAAATTGTCTTTTATCCGTAGATAAAAATAAATGTAATAAGTATTATAAACTAGGAAAATTCTACACCAGAAAACAAGCAAATATGACATAGTGTTGGTATATGAGAGAGGTGCAGTTCTTAGAATCAAGAGCTAGCTGTGTTTCTGGTTGTGCACCTGATTTTATTGTGGCCTTACAGGCAAGGTTTTGTATTCAGAAGCTAATAGAAAGATAAGCAGCAATATTAATATTCTTATTTTAATACCAGTGTCAGGAAAGATTTTCAGTGCAGAATGCCTGAAGAGAGAGAACTGGAAAGTAAGGGGTGCATTAAGCTGGAACCTGAAGTGACAATGCTGTTATACATTGTGGAAACTACAGTGTGTCAAAGGATTGGGGGTTTAATTGTGTGAATGCATGATTTGGTGAGTCAGTTTAGACTAGAGCAAACTGGACCTGTCACTGAAATCACAATGGGTAAAAATGGACCTATTCAGTCTGCCTCTCAATGCCCCAAATTCTCCCTGGTTGTAAATTAGAGCTCCTGGACAATGCTTTAACTCATTCGGGTCACCAGGGTACTATGTCAGCTCAGTGCTCACAATTGCCCATGACCAATTCTGCACTCTCCCCAGCAGGAGGGATGCGATGTCATTTTGCACTCTCTTCTTTAGGATAATATCAGGTCTGAAAGGAAAGGAACAAAAGAAGTTGTTGCTTTCCCTCTCCCCTCCTCACTTAGCCATAATCATACCCCTCCTCCTGTTTGGCCAGACTACAAACCAGACAGAAAATGAGCTTACAGGATGGCTATGTGGTTACTACCTATAGACTTGAATAAAATCAAGAATCCAGTGCTGTTCAGTTCTATCCTCGAGTGACAGAAAATGGGCATATGGGCAGCATGAGAGAGCTAGCGAGTTTTCTAGCTCATCCATAGTAAAATCATCACAATATGGTTTCTCTTGCTAGGACCAACATTTTACTGTGGCTACTGTCTGCTTCCCTGACAGCCTCTCATTGCATCCCTCCTCAGTCACTACATCCAGCAACACTTGTCTTCTTTTATGTATTTAAACATGCCTAGTACTCAGTGTGTCTGGGCCTTGATGTATGATATTACCCCTACTTTAATTTAGCCATTCTTCACCTAATAAATTCCAAATCATCTGTTGGATTTTCCCTTGCAGGTCACTTCGATGGGAAGGCATTATTTGAAATTTATATTAAATTTATATTAAATCCCCATTATTTTATTTATTTGCTTATTTAGAATCGCAGCCTATTTACAACACTCATCACACGTTGTAGTCATACACCATTTTGTTATGTTCTTTAAATGTTTGTTTCCAACGAGACCGTAATCTTGAGGTTCATACACTGGTTTCACATCTGTTGTCTTCACAACTTATGCCTGGAACCTGGCACAATTCCGGGCAGACAGTAGGTGCTTGAGGAGTGAACTGTCATGCCCACCATCCTGTCATGTGCTCACGGCCTCTATTTTGACCTACAGGGTCTGAGAGAATGTCACTGACCCAATGACACCATGGAAGTAGGAAATGAAACATCTCAGACTCTGGTCAGAAAAGTAAATGTCACCAAAACTGCTGTGCCTCACCTCCCCTTCAGCTTGCTACCTTCGTGGTCTTCTCCTGAGGTCAGCAGTGAGCAGCATGCTGTCAGAGGGAGTCTGCAAACGTCACCTTCACCCCCTCAGTCAATGCGATTTGCCCTCTGAGCCTCTATGGTCCCTGGATAAGGATGAAACAATCAAATTATGAAAGCCCTCTTTGCTTTTATTATAAAATTCTCCCTCATGAATGTACCATTTGTTTGCATTTTTCTAAACTGCAAGCAGTTTCATATCTGAATATTAGTACCTTTATTACTATTATAATATAATGTAAAAATCAGATTTTTCCTTTTTTTAAAGTTTATTCATAATACTACTTAAAATTAATGATGAGAATAATTCTGTAACTCTTGCTTTTCCCAGAGAAAAATCAGGAGTAGGAATCACAATTTTAGGAGAATTTGACTCCTAAGCAGCCCGACTCCAGGGTTAATATGGAACTCCAGTCTCTGATGCTCCGATTCAACACCTCCTTGTCCCTGTCCTCAGAGGCCAGCTTCGCAGGGCGTGCTGTTCCACTCTCACTATCTCAGACCCTCTCCTCTCACAGACATTCTTCTTGCTTCTGCTCTTGGAAATATCCTTTCCATTGTTGCTGCCATGGGGTCTTCAGTCACTCTGAAACTCTTGGAAATATGATCCTTGGTGGCTTGATATGATACATAAACTTCTAGAGCTAATAAAATTAATGACTAATATTTATTAATAATATTAATGACTAATATTTAAGTCTATATCAGACATAATGCTAAGGCTTTGGCAAAGTTAAAACTTTTAAATCTCATAATAACCTTAAGAGCAGGGCACCATGATTACATCCATTTTACAGGTAAGAAACTTGGAGAAATTAAGAGACTTTACCAAGAACTCACAGGAAATTAGTGGAAACCCCAGGACTCACACCTAGGCCATCAGACGTGAGAGGCTGTGCTGGATACTGAACAGAGAACTGAATAAGGTGAGAGAGAAAGCACCAAACCCTGCTCTTAAGTTGTTCACAACCTAAGCACACAGTGTCTGCCAGAGGCTGCAGTGCCTACCTCTGCCACAAGACGGTGGTTAGGAAAAGCCTTCTAGAAGAGACTCTTGAGTGATGTGGAAAGAGAAGCTGGCACTGCAGATAGAGTAACATAGCCACACACAAGTGTGAGGAGGCGCTTCCCGGTGGAAAGCTGTACATGAGTCAGCACTGCTTGAGGGCTGGATGCGAATGCACACTTGGAGGTAGCAGGCGTGATGGCTGCAGAGATGCCCTCAGACCACAGGGACTTCATTATGAAGGACCGGTCCTTCTTGCCTAGAAGTTTCAACTTTATCGTGGAAAGATGGGAGCTCCTGAGTGATTTACAACAGAGCAATGAGATGATCCCACTTGCATTTTTGGCAAGATCCTAGAGTGGCTCTGAAGAAAAGCTGATGGAAAGGAGAGCAAGGGGGTGACAACAAAACCAATTATCTAATGAATATATCACAGTCAAGAAACCATTATACGTGACAAGATAAAAATATCTACATGCTCTAGCATTATACAAGGACTCTTCTTAATTTTCAACTATGGAAAGTTATAAGGTCTTGTTGACATCTTTAGTGTGCTGGATCTACTCTCCTCCCTTCCTAACAGCATGTGTAGCTGGAAGGCTGGCCTGCATCAGTAGGTCACCTTGTCTTCTGACCCCCAGTTGAGCTCATTTGGGCAGATGTGGGGACCGGAGACACTGAGGAGCGGGTGGGAGCTCCCTCCCAGGGAGTAGCTGTGAGGTGGCTGTGAATGCCACTGAAATCTCAGTTCTGTCTGCATAGCTCTCTCCCCTGGCTTTTAGGTCTTCAGGTGGTAATGACTCCTCCAGGCCCCTCCACTGTCTGTGGTTTTACTACGCAAGGCTGCACCTTTGTAAATAGCACCTTATTAATCTTTACTCAAATTACCCAAATCAAATGTGCCATCTGTTTCCTGCCAGGACTCTTATTAATATAAGAGAAGATGGGGAAATGGGCATTTTCCATAGATTGTTAGTGGCATTATTAATGAGTGCATCCTTTCTACAGAACAGTTTGACCATAAAAATTTTGGATGCATGTTCTCTTTGACCCAGAAATCTCTTAATTAAGAATTTATGTTTATTGTGGTATTGTTTCATGGTTTAAAAAATACTAGGAAAAAATATTTACCCATAGAGGTTGACTTTATAAATATCCAAAGTATATTTTGAAATTGAAGTTCAAGTTGTGGAACAGTGTGCATAAAATGACCTCCTTGGTATAAAATGTACATTTTTAGATAGCATTCATATTTGTGAAAAGTGACAGAAGCAGAGGGTAGTTTTGGAGGTAAGATTTATTTTCCATATTGCATTTTTCTAAACTGTTTCAATTGTCTAACTTTTAATAAAAGTTATTTTTTTAATTTTTAAAAATATCTATGACATAGAAACATTGGTGCCTATCTCATAAAATTGTTGTGAGAAGTTGTATCTTACATAGCTAGAAAGACCTGGTGTAGATAATAAATGAGAATGACCTGAACGAGAGTATTGAACGTGGTAATAAGTGAGCAGTTTTAGACGGTGTAGGAGTTGGAATCGCCAGAGACGATGCCTGTTCAAATGCCAAGGGTAGGGCTCCTTGCATAGGGTAAATGAAGGATTATGGGGTGATTCTCCGTTCTCATTTAACCAATGTGTGTTTGGTGGTTCCATTTACAAAAGATAGAATGCATCAGGAGACATAAATTTGGGGAGGGAGATGCTGGGTTTGGTTTGGGGTACATAGTGTTTGCAGTGTTGGCGGGACACCTAGTTGGGTTGCCTAGCAGGCATTTGGACAACAGCAGGTCAAATGGGCCTATAACAAGTTGGCTCTCTCTTCACCCTGAAATTCCATCGTGCAGGGTGGGGCGAGGGAAGTAAGGGTTCAAAAATCAGTCTGAAGTTTCAAGAGTCTTTCCTAGAATCCCTACTTCTACCTTGAACTTCTCTTCCACTTATCAGTGTCTATTCTTCCTTTTTCAGTTTTGAAGAATTAAGGATATCTTGCTTCTTGACTTTGACTTAAACCTGTGTCCATTAATGCAATTTAATTTCTACCAGTAATCTAAGATACCAGAACAGCTCAGTAATTTAACAATACAACTAAACTGATTTCTTGCTTTCTGCTCGCTCTTACCATATGTTTTTTGAGCTGAGAAGATTTTCATTGTTTTCTACTATTGCATATTCAATTGATATATTTATAATTTCTACTTTTCTTATATTTTCTCATGGGAAAATGTATGACACTTTTAATGTAAGAAATCATATAGCCATCTGAATTAGAATTAGAGGAAATTTTAATGCAAAACAACAATGGTAAACTGTGTTTGCAGATAGCTTGCAAAAGCAAATATCTAAATCAATACCTTATATCTACTTCCTATATTTCTATGTAATTATTAACACTTCATTCATCTAAAACCTCAGAAACATACTTACATGCAGGTTATGCTAGGGGAAAAAAGAAAGGAGAAGAAAAGTTATTAAATTATTTAGTAATCTCTTCCACAAAATATTTTTAAAAGGATTATAGATCAGTAATGTCAAGATATTCTGCATAGCTAGTCTTTATCAAAATAAGGAATCATTTTATTAAGGAATCCCAGAAAGGGTAGATTTGTGGATTGAAGGGAGTATGTTTAATATGTCCATATCCATCTAGACTGACAGTTCTCACAGATGTGAATTTCCCTAGAGAGACAGTGTTACTGGTGTCGGTGGATGGCATCATTTACTTCAGTGTTCCATTATTAAATTGATAACAAGATAATTCCTCTGTTTCTCAGAGACATGACAGGGTTTATAATGGTTAACACTCTTATATCATGGGATTTGATGTTCTAGGTAGTTTTAATAAGAAGCATATTTGTGTTTCAATATTGAAAAAATAAAATGAAAACAACATAATAAAATAAAATCAAAATCAGATATTACAGGTAACGGAATATGTCTATTTAAAGAATTCCACTTACTATCTTAAGCTTTGTTTAAAAGAAATGTGCTTGATAGACTTTCTTCAATCATTCAGCTAATGCAGGTCTACTATTGAGTCTACTGTTGAGTTATAATATGTTATTTGTTGAAATTAAAATGTACATATTTAGTTTAATATTTGTATATAAAAATACATGCTAATTTTAGATCATTATAGAGGCAAAGGAACAAGCTAATATTTGTTGAGTTCCTTATGTTTATTATTAGAAACATAGGTATAAAAGTAGAGATGGAGAAAGCAATAAAAACAGACATATTAATAGAAATATGCAAATAGAAATATTTTAAAAATAATAACTCAGCAATTCATTATTAACCATGTTACAGATAAGGAGACTGAGGCTCAAGGAAATTAGCCATTCACCCAAGAGATTATGAAATTTATGTGAGGTCCACAGCTTGTAAGTGTGGAAGTCTGTGCTTTTTCACTATCTCATATAACCTCCCTTGTATGTAGAGTTTAAGGAAGTTTCTTGTCAGTGGTCAACCAGATGGTAAGCAGGGGAGATAGTAGTCAAATATCTTTCCATACACTCCTTAGAAAATTAAAAATAATATTGTTGTGGCTATATTATATTTGAGGATAAGTGTTGAGAACCAATGGTAGGAAAATATAAATCAATGAGAAAATTGTTAGTCTGGTGATGAAGCAAGGGCCTAACTAAAGGGGAATTCTGGGTTAAGAATTGATTGAGCATCTCTGGGTTAAGGATATCCCAGAGGGGTTGACTAATCTTGTCATGCCAATGATGAGTCCAGCAAAATTTTCACATTTGTTTAAAATTGTGTTGTGTTTGCACACAGGTTTATAGGTCATGGATCCCTAATGATTTTCAAATAGAATTTTTTTTTCACTGAGACTAATGTGACATTTTGGCAACTGCTAACTGCCACAAGATGTACTTCAAGAGAAGAGCTATGCCAGGGGCTACAATGTACTCTGCTATCCATTTCTGATGGGAAAATGTTACTGTGCACCTAAGAGCTAAAACGAAATAATGTTTTCAAAATTAAAAATTACGAAAGTCCAAATGTTTGATACTATGGGTAAGGCAAATCAGAGTAATGCATTTAGTCAATGATTCTGGAAGGATCCGGCACCGTGCACAGTCGCTAGACACATTTTCTTCACCTATTCCAAATCACAGCTCTGCATGAACCATTGACAAAACAGTAAGTTTCTGTACCACATTGCATGAACGAGAGGTTAATTCATGTGAATTTAGTCCTCATAGATAAATGAAATGACACAGTTTGAAATCCTTTCAAAGCTATAAAGAATTAAATTGCCCTCTTTGCAAAGCATCCCATATTGTGACATGTTTTTCAGGTTCTCAACAAAAAGTGACTTAATATCAAATTCTGACAAAAAGAGAATTGAAAAAGTCAGTGGTCCTTAAGCATCAATATTATTGGTTGCTCTTGATATACTAATCATTTCCTTCACTTTCTGATGATAAGACAGGTGATATTGAATAGTTGCCATATATACTAGTCAGGAGTATGGCTAATATATGTCAGACCCTGGGCATGGGAGAATAAAGTATATAAGAAAGAGTTCCTGCCATCAAATGAGTATAAACTTGTTGGGCAGACAGGACAAACACATACAAGATAACAACTACAAAATAACAATTAATTTGAAAAAGACGTTACTTCATAAAATACATATCTTTACAAGCTGTAAACGCTACAGGAGTAAATACACACATGCATGCACACACTTGTATAACCATATCACAAAAAGTGGGTAATGCTGCAAGGATGTCATGAAAAACTTAATCAGTAATAAGGTATGGAAGAAGTCATCTTACTGATAAGTATCTCATTTAAATATGGACAACTCAGGAAGCATAGTAGTTTTTATTATTGTAAGTCAAGTGTTATTTCATCAAAGATAGAGATCATGGAAAACATCCTCTAAAATAAGTTAGGCTTGCTGGAACACTAGCTTAACTAAAGATGTCCCCGAATGATAGGCAGATTGATGGTAGTTGTCCCATTTTCTCATTCTACAAGTCTCCTAAAGACTTTTTCTTCTTCCTCATAGCTTCAGGAATGGGGGCTTCATATAAAGTACAAATAGCCATGCTACTGGCACAGAAATTTTAATTTAAAAAAGGAAAATTTAGTGGAAATGTGGGGAAGGTTAATGAGGTGTTTTGTTTTTATTTAAGAATGAGATACCTAGTTTAATAAATATTCTTTAGAGTAGCCTAAAATAGATTCATTGACAAAGTTATTAAAATGAATTGATGAGATGAGGAAGCTGACCCTTTAAACCAGACCAGAAGCCAGGGCAGGCAATAGAAATGATTCAGTGTGGTTATTGTTAGCAAGCTTAGGAAGATATAGGTTGTGAACTAAATTACTTGGCACCTAGAAAGACTTGACTCTGGAGATTTTATAGCTACAGCTATAGTCAATGGAAAATGAAACCCCTTCCACAAATAAACAAGTGGGCAGTAATAAATGTAGTGGGGCATAGTGTTTTTAGAGGATGAGCATCTTGAGCTGCTAGTTAAAAAGCCAAGTTAATTTTCCACTACAGGTCTCTTCTGATGCACATCAGAAATATGGTAGCAGGAAATAGACACCAGGCCGAAAGCATACATGTTCTCCAATACATGAAATATAGACACAATTTGATTGAATGAATTTCTCCTGGCACTTCTTGGAGACCATAAGCACGAGATAGGGCTAACGTCCCATATAATGAGCTTCATAGCACCTTCGGCTTATTTGCTATAGTATTTTTATACCTTGAGTCCATTACCAGAAATTGCTGTGTGCTCAATGAAGGCTGGTATCTAACTGATAGAGAGATTAATTGTAATATATTGCAATTTGAAAAGAAGGACTTTGCATAGATAGGATGAAAAATTGAGGTTAAATTTGTACACTAAGTTTTTTCCTTTCAATTTATACAATTTTTACAATAATGTGTGTATGTGTATGTATGTTTATGTGTGTGTGTGTGTGTGTGTGTGTGTGTGTGTGTGTTTAGCTGAATAATTTGGGTTCATAGTTGGCTATTTAACTGTAGAACTATTGGGGTACATGATTGAAAGTGTACTTATATATGTGTATGTATGAACATAATCCATATGATTTATACACACACACACACACACACACACACATATGCATTATTTGCATAAATAACTTGGGGGAATATTAATATTATATATTTAGCAAGTGCAGTAAATCTCTCTGGCCTGACTGAATACTGTCTACTAAGGTATAACACTCCCAAGTCGTTAGACTGTCTTTAATTAAAGAAAAAAGGAAAGAGATTGCTTATCTGATTCAAGAGGCATACTTAAGAGTATCTTGAGGGAGGAAAGAGAAAAAGGAAAGAATCCTTGACAGTAGCTACCTATTGTGAATTCTTCCTAAAGAAATAGCAAAAATTCCTGCCACTCCAAAAGTGTGCGACAGGAAACACTGCACGCTGTACTGCAGCAAACAGTTCTTTCCTGGGGAGAAGATGGTTTGGGTGGCACATGCAGTCTACAATCCTACGTTTATACCTCCTTTTCTCTGTATCTGTCCCTCATTGAACGCTTTGTGTCAAGAAAGAGCAGCATTATGTCAAAAGTAGCTCCCACTCATGCTTTACAATGTGCATTCATTCTTTTATTTAGTAAAAATGTAAGAGGTTTTTGTTTTGCTTTTCTATATTTTTTTGTTCTAAATGCAAGGCTGGGGACCACTTGCCCTTTGTTCTTGGTAGCTGAAAAATGTAGCATATGGTAAACCTTTTCACTGAATAGGCATTCACAATCATGCATGGGAAAATGCATTAGAAGAATTTATGAGACATGTGGGGACATGGGCTGCATCAGAGACTAAAATCCTCATCGCAGGCTTTATGGTATCCTACTCTGAGGACCTCTGGAGTGGGGGCGGAAGGATACCTCTTTTCTCCTTCGTTAAGTGGTAGAAAAATTGGGGTTTATTGTAAATAATTCAAAAGGTTCTGAACCAGAATTTGTCTTTTGAATCAAATTAGTCTAAAGGCCATTCTTTGCCTTATTTTAAGTAATTAAAATAATCAAGTTTTATAATGCTCTTTGAAAATCTATAGTCACTATTAAAACAGAAAGCATTTGATGACCCAAAATTGCAGTCTTATACTTTTTCCCCAACTCTTAATTGTGTATATCTTTATACAATAATTTCTAAGACAAGTATATTCTTATAAACTTATTTTTAAACAAACTTTCAAATTGACAAATCTTATATAATAGGAAATATGTGTAATCTACCCTTAGTTTAGAGGACTGCAAACCCCAGCCATACAATTACTTCATTTTGAAAGGCTACTTTTCTCCTATTTGTTTTGAAAGTTTCAAAGATCATGTAATTATATGTGAGAGACCCAAGAGAAAAGATTACAAAACAAACACCTCCTTGCTGTTCTTTAAAAACAGCACTGATATTAACATCTGTGCATTCATGAACAAGCCAGAAAGTATTAACAGTGAGAAAAGGAGTACTTAAGAGGAAAAAAATAAACTTTCAATATATTTGTGTCAAAAAACAGCGAATTTTAAACTCTGGGAAGGCCTTTCAGAGTTTGCTTTGGATTAGAACTGCTAATACATTAATTATGGACAAATGTGACTTTAGCCCAGCAGTTGAAATAGCTAATATTGATATTAGAAAAAATTTATGAAATGATTAATTAAGCAAAGAAATTTTGGGATATTCTCTCCTGTATGTTTAATGAGGTATATACTCTTTGCATGCACTGTAGATATTAATGCACACGTATTACCTTAGTATATAAGTATGGCTTGAATACAATTTCTTGATTTTAATTAGGTTACATTGCCTTTTGAGTATCAACATTTAACAGCTAATGTGAATTTAACAGGGGCTTTGTTGTACACTCTATTTTATTTTTATAGTATGCAAATAAGGACCAAATGCCAGCACATTCATTATGCTGTATAAAGTTTATACCAGAAAGGTTCTAATCACTTTGAAAAAGGTCCTGTCATTATTTCCATTGTAAATCACTATGCCAATTTCCAAGAAGGAACATTTTGAACTAAAATTTGGAATATAGATGAAACCCTAAGATGTTTACAAAATGTGGGAAACATCTTTGGTTAATTCCTAAATATCAACAGCATATGAAGGCAAGAGAATCATTTATCAATATTCAGTGATGCAATGAATGTTTTATTAGTTGAGCAGCATTAATCATTATCCTGAAAAGTGAAGCCTGGGAGAGGTCTGTTTCTATTCCTGTTTACCATGGTGTCCATTGTTGGCCAATGTGTCCATTGTTGGTCAGCTCACAACGGAAGAAGTGGGAGCACATGAGTCCACGCATGGAAATAGCTCCCTGCACAGAGAGGTCTGCTGAGCTGAGGGTAATTGTGGTGGGGATAGGATGTGATGAAGAGAAGGAAGAAGAGCAGAAAAAGTGAAAATGGGGTCCTTTGTGTAAGAAGAGTGCACAGGGCCACTTGTTTATTCAGTCACCTAGTTTTCCCTCAGCTCCTTCTCTGTGCCTGTCTCAAGGTGGGGCATTGAAGGAGGTAGTTTTTTGGGGAGAACAGTGATGCATGAGTAATTACAGAAGTGCATAGGAGAAAGAGGGGTGCACTGAAAATACTTACATCTCATGCAAAGCATGGGTGAGAAGGAAAGCTTCCAGCTTTGTGGCATAGAAAGCGTGCCCTTCACACCTCTCAGGTATAGGGCACGATCCCGATTCCCACCACACTCTCCAGTCTTTCCTTGCCCGACGTTGCAGCCAGTCCCAGAATGCTACTCTAGCCTTAATGTGGCATCTGTTTGCAATAGTGGTTCTCTTTCAGTCCTCCAGGTCAGGGAAGCACATAAGCCTGGGGCTCACAGTCCTCAGAATTTTTCTGAATAAGGAGGAAAAATATTTTAATCTCATTTCTGATAAAACAATGTCAGCCAAGAAACATAATTTATTAGAAAGATGTCCTAGCATTGTAATCTTAAAATAATGTTAACATCTCTAAAATGTGAAAGTATAAAATTTGCTTCTGTGGATCTACCTATTTTTATAAACAGCATTAATTTGCAAATATAATATGCTCACAATATGACAATAGAGAAAGATCAAAGGAACATATAAATATGATGCTTTCTACCCTTTCCAATGACATATATTTAAAAGTCTTATCTGTAGATATTTAAAACCAAAGTATTGTACTATTTCAAAATGTCATTGTTTGTACTGTAACTAAATCATATAAAATGGCAAATCTGAATATGACATTCTATTAGTTGTAAAATAATCATTGAATTTAATGAAAAGTATTTAATGTCAAATATATAATACCATGTAATTCTCAGAATAATCCCTATGAAATAACTCCAATAAACCAACTTATTCCCATTTTATAGATCAGGTAGCTAATGCAGAAAGACATTTAAATAATATATCAGGACTTGATTATTCACTCCACAAGTGTGGGGCACCTACTACATGAATCCAAAACAAGGCGTCTTACTCTAGTGGGGCTTTCATTCCAGCTGAGGGGAGAAATACATTAAATATATTAAATATGAAAGTGAGATAATAGAAAGTACTATGAAAAAGAAAATAGACCTTAGAGGAAATGCTTTGTACCCTTCAATAGAATGTCACTGAGACAGTGACATTTGGCTAGAAAGAAGAGTGGCTGTGGATGTCTGGGTAAAACTATACAAGGTTGAGGAAACAGCCAGGACAGAGTGTCCTAAGAGTACACAGCATGTTCCACAGTGAATTGACTTTAAGCACTCCAGTAGAACTTCTGTGACACAGTGGCATATAGTTGGAAAAGAGTAAGTTGTGTGCTTTTAGAAGTCCTTGACTTCTTAAAAGTATTGCATTTAATAAACTTTTATTTCACTTACACTGTTCTTTTATTTATTTCTTCATTCAACAAATATTTTGTGAGTCCCTAATATATGTCAGTTTCATTAATAAATAGAACAGGCAGTTTCAGCCCACAGGGGGCATATACCGAGGTGGCACAGCCTGTATCCTCTAGAAGCTTACCATCCAGGATTATATAACCGAATGTGAATTAAACATGCAATCCTAGTTCATCAGAACCAAAGAGCTACATCTTATAAAATAACTACAATAACTTAGTAGTTACATAAAATTGGTATTTGGGAATTTAAAGTGTTTACAAAAAATGTTTCAATAATCTTTGCAACAACCGTGTGCTACCTGTCTGGTATTTGAAGAAGTGCCCAAAGTAGTTAGGATAGTACACCATTTCATGTAATTAGCATGAGAGTTATTTTCATTATTTTCTTTATCCCCCTTTTTTCCAAATTCCTGTCACTTTTTAAAATCACATTGGTTATTACCCTTATTAATTTATAATGGCAGTTTACTAACTGAATTTTTGTTATAGCCTCTAAATAGAAAAAAGTGTAAAATTAGAATATAGATACAGTAGATTCGCCATTAACTGGAATCCAAGCAACTGGCATTCTCAAGCAACCAGCAGTTCCGGTTAATGCAGAGTCTACTTACATTTATTTCACATCTACCAATCCCCATGGGTGCCAGTTAACTGAGAGTCTACTATACTCCATAACATATTGCACATCAAGCCCTTTAAGTGCTTGGAAGGCCATGACTCTAAATAAGCCACATCAATACAGGCAGCATACTTGACCTTTTAAATAAAAGCAAAATCAAATCTTATACACAGGTCTTATGTAGGAAGCACATATTTTGTGTGTGTATAGTGAATTCAAATCTCACGACTGCAGTTGACTTACTGAAAACCCTGTGAAGGGTCAATAGTAATAGAACAACAACCCAAATCCAGTTAGACTTCGTTGATTAAAGTCAATGCCAAAGTCATATGATGAAGGGTAGTCACAGTAGTTTTACAGGTGCATTTTTTCTCCATGCTTGCAGGTAGAACTGCAGTCATTATAGAGATGGACCAGAAAATTTTTTAAATAATAAAATAAATAACAAATACAAAAAACAACATCTTTTCTTCTACAGACATTTATTAAATGCACATTAGGTGCCATGCAAAGCTGAACTAAATAATAAGAAAACAAGGGTGAATAAAAATTAGTATGTTGCCCTACTGAGTTGAGTAAGAGAAAACAGTGATATAAATAAACATACGTCTGTGATGCAATGTGACAGGTACTAGAATAGAGGTACGTACATCACATTCAAATACCCAGTAAAGGCAGTGATTCCATCTCTGAGATCACTGAAGGTACTATAATAGAAATTACAGTTAGACCCTGAAAAGTGAATGGAAGATACACTGTTAGAGGAGTAGGAACATACTATAAGAACTAGGGGCTTCTGGTCAAGATGGCAGAGTAGGTAAACACTGCTCACTTCCTTCACAACTACATTAAGATTACAACCAAACTACAGAACAGCCATCATTGAGAATTACTGAACAGAGTCCAATCAGAATACGCAAAAGAAGCCATGTGGAGACTGGTAGGAGGGGTGGAGATGCAGGCTGGTTCCACATCCACATGTCATGCTTAATCTGGAATGATGTCTTGGTTACAGAGGCCCCATCCCACTTGAGTGAGAGGTCAGAGCTCCACACCAGGCTTTCCAGCCTGGGTTTTCAGCGTCAGGGAGAGAAGTCCCCATGACAGTGGAAATCATGGCTGAGTAAGAAGGAAGGCAGCTAGAGTCCTAGGCATTCCTCTTAAAGGGCATATGCAGGGATATAATCACTGCTGAGCTGCAGTGCTGGGGCAGCAGTGTGAGAGGCATTGGGGACGTACGGAGAGTAACTCAATTGTCTGGCTTCAGGACAAGGGTTAGAGAGGCAGCTTTATTTCAGACAGAAGTGCTGGCAAAAGCCATTGTTTCTTTGTTTAACCTTACCCTCACCTAGCCTGAACACACAGGCAGGTGCCATAATTGAGTCTCCATCAACTTACCTAACACAATTTGCCTCACCCTGGTGATTCTGAGGTCCTACGCCATCCAACATGCAGGCCCACCCAAGCTGTTTCTAGTGGCTTTTCCATACAAATGGCCTGTTTTGGTTCATGCTACATATTTAACTTAAAAAAAAATCTCAAAAGTTCACAAGCCCCAAGCAAGAGGCATCTATCCTTGGCATGGCTTGTGCCTCTTGCTAATCAGCCCCAAGCCCAGTACTAGTGACAGCTGGCCTCAGTTTGCCACTTAGCCTCTCCCACCCTTCTTTAAGCCCACCACAAGTGGCAATCATATGCAGATCACTTTGTACCTCATACCAACTGGCCTCAGGCAAGGCATAGGCAGCCGCTGAGGTTGGCTTGCACCAGAGCCACTTACAAGAGGCTTCAGAACCGTCACACACACAGGACAGCTTAACACCACAACAGAGTACCACCCAAACACCCTCACAAATGACAAAACCAGCAGGCAGACTGGGCAGGCACCCGAGCCCCTCTAAAGTGAACCCTGTTTCTTTGGATCACCCCTACACAACAGGTCCCCAACTGTAATCATGGTCAGTCCTCACAACCAATAAGCCTGAGGGTAAGAGAGGCTCAACTACAGCAGAAGGGTACACACAACTTACTCAAAGGACACACCTGGGGCATCTG
>PVJL010005566.1:93110-106323 GCA_004026885.1 Lyroderma lyra
GAAAAAAAAAAAAAAAAAAAAAAAAAAAAAAAAAAAAAAAAAAAAAGTCCCAAAATGAAAGAAGAGAACAAAGCTCCAGAAAAAGAACCAAACAAAACAGAGACAAGCAATCTATCAGATGCAGTATTCAATACACTTGTTACAAGGATGTTCAGTCATTTCAGGGGAACTTCAACAAAGAGATAGCAAACATAACAGTGGAGATAGAAAACATTGAAAAGAACAGTCATAAATGAAAAATATAATAACTAAAATGAAGAATATATTAGAAGGAATCAATAGTAGATTAGGTGAAGCAGAGGACTAGATCAGTAATTTGGAAGATAAAGTAGCAGAAAAGACCAAAACAGAACAACAAAATATCCAAAAAATGTGGATAGTTTAAGGGGTCTCTGGGACAACATCATGCATACCAACATGCATACCAGAAAAAGAAGAGAGAGAGCATGAAGTTGAAAACCTATTTGAAGAAACAATGATAGAAAACATTTCTAACCTGGTGAAAGATAATAAACATACAAACCCAGAAAGTTCAGAGAGTTCCAAACAATATGACTCAAAGAGGCCCACACCAAGACATGTCATAATAAAAATGTCAAAGGTTAAAGACAAGATTAAAATCAGCAAGAGAAAAGCAGTTAGTTACCTACAAGAGAAGTCCCGTAAAACTGTCAGCTGATTTCTGAACAGAAATTTAGCAGGTCAGAAAGTAGTGGCAGAAAATAATTCAAAGTGATAAAAAGGAAGGATCTACAACCAAGATTACTCTACCCAGCAAAGCTCTTTTAGAATCAAAGGAGAGATAAAGAGCTTCACAGATAAGACAAAGCTAAAGGAGTTCCTCACCACTAAACCAGTATTACAAGGAATGTTAGAAGGACTTTTTTAATATGGAAAAATGAAAGATCAAAAATATGAATAATAAAATGGCCATAACTACATATCTATCAACAATTACTTTAAATGTAAATGGATTAAATGCTCCAGTCAAAGATGGGGTGGCTGAATGGATAAGAAAACAAGACCTTTATATATGTTGCCTGAAAGAGACTCACTTCAGATTGAAAGGCACACACAGACTGAAAGTAAAGGGATGGGAAAAAGATACATCAAGAGAATGGAAACAAACAAGCAAAACAATTTGATGTAGCAGTACTTATAACAAACAAAATAGACTGTAAAATAAAGTCCATAACAAGAGACCAAAAGGACCTAATAATCCTACTTCTGGGTATTTATCTAAAGAAATCCAAAACACTAATTCAAAAAGACTTACATGTCTATGTTTATTGCAGCATTATTTACAATAGTCAAGATGTGGAAGCACCCTAAGTATCCCATCAAAAGACAATTGGATAAAGAAATTGTGGTATTATACATTATATACAATGAATATTACTCAGCCCTAAAAAAGAATGAAATCTTGTCATCTACAACAACATTAGATAGACCTAGAGGGTATTATGCTGAGTGAAATAAGTCAGGAAGAAAAAGACAAATCACCTCAATTCACTTATAGGTGAAATCTAAGAAACAAAATAAAAGAAAAAACCAAACAGAAACAAACTCATGCATACAGAAGACATTTTGATAGTTGCCAGATAAGAGGGAGTTGTGGGGTGGGTGGTGGGATAAAGAGATTAAGAGGTACAAATTGATAATTACAAAATAGTCATGGGGATGCAAAGTACAACATTGGGAATATAGTCACCAACACTGCAATAACTACATGTATGTATGGCCTCAAATGGGTACAAATTATATAACTTTGTAAGTTATATAAATGTCTAGTCACTATGTTATACACCTGAAAATAATATAATACTGTATGTCAACTGTAATTGAAAAATAAAAACTTATTAAAAAGAGAAAAAAAGGACAAGCATGGGGAAAAGAGTAGAAGCCTAAAGGAACATCTGATGGTAGTGGGCATAGGGGGTTCAATTTGATGTGTCAAGATAAGAGGCTGCAAGACTATTTGGGTCAGATTATAAAGGGTCAACTACCCTATCTTCTTTTCTTGAATGTTTAGGTAGTTAGGAAACAGTGAATCATCTCATTGGGTTTTGGTCACTTGATCTTCCCTCTGACTTGATGGTTTCCTAGGTAGTTCCATATGCCTGTCTAGCTCAAATATTATTTATGGAGTTACACTGAATTAACCCATTGGCCAAGAACATAGAAATAGGGTTAGCATCCAAGAATGGAAGTAATATAATATAATACACATTGAATGAAATGCACCAGGTTGAAAAATAAACCTGCAAGACTTTCTATAATTATGTGATTAAGAAACACAGAAAAATGATTTAGAAAAAAAAGTTACAGTCAGATATTTCAACATTTCCACTTACTCTTATTAGCTGAACAATCATCAGTAGTTGTCTTAGAATGTTTTCTTCCTACCTGTAAAATGGGACTGATAATTCCTACTTTGTCATGTTGTTCTAAGAATTAGAGATAATACATGTGAAATGCATTCCATAGTGCTTGACACATGCAAGTACACACATGTGCTAGTGTTTATTGTTGTCATTGTATTTACTCTGGTCACATCTGTAAGCCTTGGCTGCATAACAAAACACTGCCTACTTAGTAGGTAGAAACAAGTATTAATTTAGTTGACAATTCTGTATGTTAACACTTTGGACTGAGCTAAGCTACATGGTTTTTCTGGTCTCAATTGGTCTTACTCCATCTGTAGTCAACTTCCAGGTGGGCTAGGGCCTGGCGGGTCTCAGGCCCATCCCTGTTTTTGCAATCTCGGTTCCTTCAGCAGGCCATGACAGCTGGTTCATATGGCTTGGCAGAATTTCGAGTAACAGGAGAGGACAGAGCCTCTCCCAGCCTTGGTTTGGCACTGGCAGATCACTTCTCTCATGTTCTGTTTATTTAAAAAGTCACAAAGTCAGCTCAGATTCAAGGGTAGGTATTAAAAATAAATACCCCACTTGATGGGACTAGCTGCACAATTACATTGCAAAGGGGCATAGATAACTGGAGGGAATCACTTTTTTTTTCAAATAATCTCCCGCAAGAGATTGACAACGCACTATAGAATGGTATGCCTGAAACCTATGTAATCCTTGCTAACAGATGTCACCCCAATAAGTCTAACAATAAAAATGAATTTTAAAAAATCAACTAGAATCTCTAAAGTAAATTGAAAGGATAGTAAATCAATATGGTATCATCTTGATGTGGTAGAGACGAACTTGGAGTCAAAAACCAGATCTTAATCCTTGCTTCTGCCATTGGGTAACTGACTCTAGTAAATAGTTTAAATTATTCTCAGTATTATATTTTCTAAATTCAAAGTTATTGTCTGAAGTAAATGAGACAATATACATGAAAATGTGTATTAAGTATAAATATAGAAAAAATTTCATAGATTATTACTCTTTGATATAGTGTATACTTTATCAATTATAAGAGTTTCTTGAGCCCCTCACCTTGTACCTCCTGTCTGTCCTTCTCGTTCTCTCTCTAGAATGGAGAAATTTGCTCACAGTTAGATACTGGAATTGGTAATAAAAATGTGCATGACTTGAAATTCCTTTTTTCAGTTACCTATATTCGTGTTTCTTAGAAGCAAATATTTATTGAATTGTGTACATTGCTTATACTAGGTAAAATACTAGGTACTAGAAATATAGAGATGAAAAATTGGGCCATGCCCCAAAAACTTTTGTCACCTATTGAAAAACACACAAACAACAATTTAACATGATATATTAATACTAATATTGTGGGGTCTCAGAAGAGAGGTGCCTGACACAGTTAGGGGAGGAAGAGAGAACAGGAAAGGCTTCCTAGAGGAGGCAATATCCAGACAAGGAGCCGGAATTTACTAGACAGAATAATCTAAAATTCATATCAAATATGTGGCTGATTAGAAACCAGCATTTTAGCCCCTTGTCAAAATATGACAAACCTGGGGCCTACCTGTGCATCTAGCTCCATTGTCTGTAAAGTATAGCCATTCATTTCCCCCAAAGGTAAATTGAACTGAAATATTTGAGACTTCTTAAATAGAGTATATTCCTTAAACACAACATGCTCTGCCTTTGATTCTGTGGCTCACTCTACCTAGAGTACTCTTGCACCTTTTATTTCTAATCAATTTCCAATAAATACCCATGCATGACTTTAGAATCAATTAAGAGTTACTTTTCTATGATGCCTTCCATGATTCATGCAGGTACAAATAATTGCCCTTTCCTCTCTGCTCTTGCTATATCCTGGTTCATACACTGTAATTATTTTCGTATCAGTTTGCATATGTCTTCCTTATTATACCATATGTTCCTAGAGCACAGGGTTCATTCCTTATTAATTTAGACAAGAGGAATAGACATATGGTCAAGAGAATGTAGAATACTTGTTATATTCAGGAAGCAGAGTGATTCAGTGTGGTTGGGACAAAAGTTTCATTCTGATTTTGTATTGCATATTAAAAAGTTGGATTTTTTCCTGAAGTTGAATTTGAAGCAGAAGTATATGATCAGCTTTATCTCTTTAGAAGGATCTGGCAGATGGCATAGGCTGGAATCAGAGATAGGGCGTCTAATAAGGAAGCTAGTTCAGTAATCCCAGGAAGCAATGGTGAGGATCTTAACTAAGACAGTCATGATGAAGAGTCAGGAACATTTAGAAGAGATATTTGGGAAGTAGCTAGAGCAGTACTTCTCCAACTGTCTTACACATTAGAATTACCTGGAGATCCTTGAAAAATCCTGACATCTGGGCCTAACTATAATATATACAAGTTAACTCAGAAACCTTGGGGTTATTTACTTTTACTCTCCAGGTGATTTCATTGCTCAGCCAAGTTTGAGAAGCGGTGGCCTAGACAGTACGTGGTGAATAATTGGACAAAAGCAGTGAGAGAGAAACAGAGAGAGGAAATCTTGTAGTTTTCTAACTTGGGACAAAAGAGTGGAGTAAAAGCCTATTTAATGTGAAGAAATAAGCAACTTTGGGGTGAAGGAATTTAAGTTGGTTTTGGGCAAATTGAATTAAGTGTTAGAAGGTAGTTGGATATGCTGTTCTTATCAAGAGAGAGATGTAGGTTAGAGGTGTACACTTTATGAATTTTCTGCATTTGGATATCTGAAATCATTGTGAATGTATCTTTAAATAATGTGTATGAAGTGACACTAAAAGAGGACCATGATAGGCTCTGAGGACATGTAAAAGGTAGCCAGAGGTAGAAGAGCCTGAGAAGAAACACAAAAACAGGAAAATTGAGGAAAAGAGGTATCCGCAAAACTCTCATGGAAGAGGGCTTCAGGATGCCAGGCATGGTTAATTGTCTCGTGCTGAGGAGAGTTCCAGTAAAGATTCAGGCTGAAAAGTTTCTAAGATGTTTGCCACGGTCACTGGTGACCTTGGGAAGATCAGCTGCTAGCCACAGTGGGGACAGAGACTAGACACAAATATGTTAAGAAGTGATGAAAAGGAGAGGAGAAGGTACCAGTTGCTGTGGTTCCTGAGTGGCCTACAGGGTTTGGTTTGGTTCTTGATCTAATAGGAAACATCTCTGAGTGTCTATGGAAACTATGGACACATCATTTAACTTTACATATGACTTTTCTAGGAATAGTTGTATAAGGAAGACATTTATTGGTCCCAAAATAAACAAAGAAAATGATGAATTTTAAAATATAATAATATCCAAGGGCTGTCCAGGAAAAAAATCCAGCCATAAATGCCTCTAATTTTCATATTTTTCCTTCTCAATAAAATCCCAGTAATGTTAGGAATGATTCTGTTAAATTGTGTGACAAACTCTAACTCATCTACTTGTAATTTATAGTTATTCACTTTTCTCACTTTGGAGTTTTCCTACTGAAAAATGTAGGTTCTCTTGAAGCTGAACTGTTGACTGAAATTCCAGGGTAGTTCACAGTGTGGTTACAGCATACCAAAGCAGGATTGGCGACATGTGTTTTAAGCATAGACTTCAAATAAATGGGAATTTGATGAGGTAGCCTGCTTGTAGCCAGTTGGAAGTTTTATGTTGTTCTTCCCCTTCATTTCTGATCTGTAAGCTCTTCAATTAAAAAAAAAAAGCCAATAAAATTATTTTATTTATTCCATAAAGAAGTGTAATTATAAAAGAATAACTTGACCATAAATTGTAATTCTTTAATTTAGAAGTTTGGAAGGATAACCTCCCACAAGCCTTGCTCCGCTACCTCATTTCTCACTTATTAATCTCTAGCCCACCAAAACCTTTAGAGAGATGGGTGGATCACGCCTCCTCACTTCTTCATGTTCTATTTGCTCAGTCTGGTCCAGTCTGACTTCTGTCCCCTGCTTCTTGCACAGAGTGTTCTGTATTGCCAAGTCCATGACACCTCATTATGTTATACAAACTCTCAGAAGCATTTATCATAGTTAATTGTTTCTTACTTTTGGGAACACTCCTCTCTCTTAACATTTGTGACACCATTGGCCTGACTCTTTGAAAAATCCTAATCTCTTTTAATAAAGAATAAAATAATTTGGGGGTCAGCTTTATTCCTCTGAAATAGAATTCACCATATATTTTTAGAAACCATTCTTTGGTTTTAGATCAATGCTCAATTTAGCATTTGAAATAATGTGTAAATTATTTTTTCCTAAATTTACTGGACAGTCAAAAATTGCTTAGGAAGTTATGTCAGAAGTGGCAATTTTAGTTTTGCACATAGTAATTGTCTAGACTCTATAAGTGATGGAAACCAGAATAAAACTTGAATTTTCTTAAGCCCAAAGTGGTCCTTAGTATTCACATGGGCAGGTATGTTAGCGGTGTATCTGTCTGCAACATGTGTCTCTCTGCATCTTGCATCTCTACTTTCCTCTGTCTCTGCTTTGGTTTTTACTAGCACAACTAGCTTTGGGTGGGTGTGGGAGGGCTGGTTACCTGAGGAGTTAGTGCTCACCTGCTGCTCTGAACACACTGTAATCTAGTTTAGGGGCCAATGAGAAAAAGGATCTGAACATTCAGCTCCAGTGAAAGACTCTGATGGGAGCCAGAGCAATCAGCAATCACTGCCATCAGCCCTGTGGGGATACTTCCCAGCTTTTGGGGCAAGAGGGTAGAGTCTGTTTTCAGAGGATGAAGAAAGGAGAACAGGCCTGCTTGGCTACTGAGAGCACACAAATAAACTCGCTTCAGCTTAACACAGTGTGTCTACATCCATGGTCACCCCTCCCCAGTGACGGCTGTGCACTGTCATACCCAGTCAGTACATCCCAGGCACTCGGTGACACCAGCGCTTGTGATGTTCAGACAGTTCTCTGAGGGATATTTATTTCTCTCCATCAGGCCCAATTGTAGAGCTCTTCATGATCCTCAGAACCTATAGAACAGCTGATGATTTTAACCAACCCTGGCACAATCAATAAATGTTTGAAGCAAAACCAGCTTTATCCGAATTAAAATTGTCATTTAGTAAAGAGGACCCGTGTTAGTCACTAGTGGAGAGCATACATCATGCCCTGTTGTCAGCCTGGGAAACCTGACTACCCTGGCAGCGGGTTTCCGTGGTCGGCCCGTCGGCCGAGCTGGACCCTGCCCACCGGAAGGGCCATGGGATTGTCCCCCACAGCCCCCCGAGAGCGGCTTTGGGGAGCACAGTGCTGAGGCAGCAGCCACTCATATTTCTCTGGAAAGATGAAGTTGGGGATTGATTACTTTGTCATAGTCAGAGGCCAGTTTTGGTTTTGTTTTTGTTCTTTTGTCTTGTCTTGATTTGTTGTAAGTAATAAAACTTTCTAAAAACCTAAGTCTATTGTTTGTCACTTTCACCTTGAAACTAGTCTCTAATGCTAAAAAAAGGTTTTTTCGATCTGGCTCTTTGGATCCAACCCTTCCCTTGAACTTTTAATAAGACTGGAGGCTCTGCCCATTCTCTAAATCATAGATTAACCACTTTTTAAAATGCATTTGTTTTGTTTCTTTTTCTTTTTCTTTTTCTTTTTTTTTGTTATTGGGGTGACATCTTAGTAAAAGTTACATAGTTCCCAGGTGTACAGTTCTAAGATACATCACCTGTGTGTTACGTGTTCATCACCCAGAGTCAGTTCTCTTTCCATCACCATATATTTGAGACTCCATCTGTTTTCTCCCACCCCCATCCCCCATATCCTCAGATGACCACTAACCATTAAACTACTGATTGTGTCCATGTGTTTTTGTTTCCTTGTTGTTTTCAGCTTTGTGTTCCACAAATGAGTGAAATCATATAGTTGTTGGTTTTTTCTGTCTGGCTTATTTCACTTTGCATGATGGTTTCAAGGTCCATCCATGGTGTCATAAATGGCCCCATTTCATCTTTTCTTATAGCTGAGTAATATTCCATCATGTATATGTACCACAGCTTCTTTATCCAGTCATGTGTTACAGGGCACTTTGGTTGTTTCCATGATTTGGCCACTGTGAATAGTGCTGCGATGAACATGAGGGTGCATATATCTTTGCAGACTAAAGTTTTCAAATTTGGGGGGTAGATACCCAGAAGTGGGATTGCTGGGTCATATGGTAACTCTATTCTTAATTTTTTGAGGAACCTCCATACTGTCGTCCATAGTGGTTGTACCAGCTTGCATTCCTACCAGTAGTGTATAAGGATTCCTTTTTCTCCACAACCTCTCCAATACTTTTTATTGCTTGTTTTATTGATTATAGTCATTCTAACAGGTGTGAGGTGGTATCTCAAAGGCAAGGGAAGTAAAAGCAAAAATAAATGAATGGGACTATATCAAACTAAAAAGCTTCTGCACAGAAAAGAAACCATCAACAAAGCAAAGACACAGCCAACTGAATAGAGAAAATACTTGCAAACAACAAATCTGATAAGGGTCTAATATCTAAAATATATAAAGAACTTGTATAACTCAACAATAAAAAACAAACAATCCAATTAAAAAACGGGCAGAGGACCCGAACAGACAATTCTCCTAGGAAGACGTACAAATGGCCAACAGATACATGAAAAAACACTCAACTTCACTAGCTATTAGGGAAATGTTTTCTTTTTTTACTTGACTTCAAGGCCACTGAGGACAATTAGGAATCTGTCACCTGTCCCCAGCCTTCATCCCAGTTGATTTTCCTTTCAAATAGGGTCTTTTTAAATTTCATTTTTCATGCAAGGCACACTCTCCAAGAGTTGTGACTCTAGTCCTAGAAGACCTGGTGTCCTCTTTAGTATTTCTCTGTAGACCACTTTCTAACTGGCGGGTGGAGCCAAATATTCCTGAGGTCTTAGATCACATGAAAAGGGCAGAGAGAGACTCTGTTACTGAAGATACATAATGACACTGGTGACCATTTTTTGCTTACAAATTGGCAAAGGTTGAAATTTGACTTTTCATTTTCTTTTTAGGCCCTAGAGACAAGGCCGTGGATCATTCTCACATTTTCCTCCCAAATTTTTAAAAGCTGCATCTTCACTGTACATAAAAGTTGAATCTTGAACTCAACCAATGCTTATTCACTCAGGCTCCCTACGTGACAGACATTTGTAGATAGAATGATAAATGATGCAAACTAGTCCATGGAGGTTATAATTCAAGGGAGAAAAAATTGTCTGACTGGTTTTTACGATGCTCTCTAATGTGATCACCTTATTTTCTGTCTTTCTCTCAATGTTAAATCATTCATCTAACTATTACACCATATCATTTCTTCTATACATATATAACAAAGCTGCATGTGATGAGAGCACAGTGGCTTTTAGTGGACTCTCCCACTGGACTCTGTGACTTTAGGCTTCGTATAAACTCTTCGTGTCCCAATCTCATAGTTTTTAAATGGTAACAATAAAAAAAAAGTGACTGACATGTATCAAATACCTATTTTGGGTCAGGAAACCTAGAGGTTAAAAGCACCGACTGCCAGGGCCTGAGTCCTGGCTCTGCTCCTCATTAGCAAGGTGGCCTGTATAGCTCCATGCCCCAGTATTTCCATCTGTAAAATGGGGAGAATAGTGATAGGGATGATTAAGTAAATTAATAAAGTAAAAACCATTGAAATAGTACCTAACATATCATAAGAGTTATGTAAGCCTCAGAAATTTCCATTATTATTTTTCAAAGTGGATAGTACTATTCACACTTAACCAGTGAGGACATGAAATGTCTTACAGTGCAGCCCAGTAAGTGGTGGTCAGAGTTCCAACATGGACATCTTGCTTCAGAGCAGGTAACTACTAGTCCATAAAGCCTCCTTTAGAGGGTTACTGTGGCCTGAAGAAACATTTAACAAAATTCAGAACTGTAATGTACTATGACTACGTGATGTGCTATTATCCATCCTCTAATAAGGTACGAGGGAAGAAGACAAATTATTTATTTTTCACATCTTGAAACCTCTTAGATATATCAGTAATTATATTAATAAACATTTCTACTTCAATGTACGGTATAGGCAGCCTTTCACACACACCAATTTATGTAATTCTCACTTGCTTTCTGAGGTTGGCAAAGCCAGTGTAATTACCCTCATTTTTAAAATGAGGATGCTGAGGATCAGAGAAGTTGCTCGAAGTATCAAAAGCTACTAACTGAGGAAGTGTCTAATAGAAGCCCGAAGCCCCAGATCTCTTCCTTTGTTTCACTGTAATGCCCTATTGTTCTTTAATGAGTGGTCATTCAGCAGATCCAAACCTAATTTTAGGATATAGCTTACCCTTGTAAATATATAAATGTAAATGTGAATATACCCTTCTGTACCAAGCCATGACTCTTCAATATCCTTTTCTTTTTCTTTTTAAAGATTGTGATCGCAAGCATCATGTGCAGTTACAACCAGAGCGACTGGATGGAACTCTCCAAAATGGCTGAGGTGCGGACTGCTTTAGTATATATTTATTTCTTTTCATCTATTTTTATTAGTTTTAAATAAGGAGCTGCCATGGAAAACTAACCCAGTAGAAGTAAAATTTAATAGAAAATGGTAACTTAAAACGTTTCTATTGTAATTTGTTTACCCTGTGTTTTCATTAAAATGATGGAAATGTAAATTTAAAAGGAATCTATTCTATAAAAGTGGTCCCTTGGATTTCACACACTCCCTGAAATTCCTTTATTCTTTGAATCCATATACTCTTTATTTGCATATTAAGCAAATGCAAATTATGATAAATGTCATGATAAAATTTAATTCTACCTTTGAGAGTCTAACTTGATCTTACCTTGCCTTTAGGCAAACTAGTTTGACAGTGAGAAAAGAAATTTTGAATATAAAACTCTTGAATATTTAAAATGTAAAAGCTTCATTTAATCCGGTGGAGTTTTAATACAGACAGGCATAAAATGGTAGGACAGAATGTTCTCGAATGGAACCAGTCAGCAGGTTTTCTACAATGTAAGTGGAATCTTGCACAAATGGAAACAACTAAACATGTGCTTCAAATTTGTATTTCAAATAGAAAAATACATACTTAAAATTATACACTTACGTCCATCATTCTGTCATGAGAAATGCTCTCAGATTTAGCTAAGATTCCTTGAAAACCTCTTAGAACTGTAGAAGACTAAATCTAACAATACCTTGTGAACTAACAACTCTTCCTTATAAAATATTACAAAGCTTTCAATAATGTTAAAAATATTGATTTTACATTTTATTTGGACATCCTAAAACCATGGGGGAAAAAATTACTTCTGGGACTCAGGGGGATGAAATTAAACACGATCAGTAATTGGCCTCGTGATCTTCAGTGCTGGGTCCATTCTGTACGTATATTTGCCTAATTGACCATGAAACCTTCCGCAGACCTCGTGCTTGGCGTGAGCTTTGCCAGTTTTAAGCTGACTATGATGAATGGCTTCAATATGCTGTTTGCTTGCTTCTCTGTCTCTCTGTGTAGAGTAAAATACTTAAGAAATCCGTTTTCTTCAGTAGTGAGCACTAATTTTTAAATACAAATAAGTGGATTTTATTTTTGGAAAGTCAAAAAGTCCTTGTATTAGTAACATACTAACAACTTAAAGATGTGTTCATATTTTTCACATTACATATTTACCCTTTAATTGCAGTTTAATTTTCTAAGTACTGAAAGCAAAAAGTAAAAGAGGAAAGAAAGGAGGGAGGGAGGGAGGGAGGGATGGAGGAAAGACAAAAGGAAGGAAAAGTTCTTTTTTTAAAGAAGAAAGAAAAGATATGCCTTTCCCGCCATCAAAAGTCTGTGGAATCTTTCCACTGCAGAGCAATCTACATATCATGAAGGTCGATCTATAGATGGTGTCACTTAAAAAAAAATCCCTGTAACCTTAAAATATGGACCAGCCCAGGGCACATCACATGAAGGAACTGTCCCCAGGCGACCACATCCTTTTGGAGGGCAGCATCAGTCAGCATGATTCTGTCACAGCTCATATGGCAGGCACTCAATAATGCTTTGTAGAGTCAATATTTGGTTTTCTTTTTATGAACACACACTTCAAACAGATTAAAACAGATTTACTTACAATGGAAGAGCCCACATTAAAACAAACCAACAAAAACAAAACAGTATTCAAGCCAAAGTTACTGTACCAATTACAATGCACATTTCTTTGGGGTGGTGCTAACGGACTGTAAGAAACCTGAGACGTCACACCAGCTGTTCTAGCATGCCACAGGTTTTACGTTCAGCAACTGCCTTAATGTAGTGATGAATATACTTTAAATTCATGAAGTTCCACTCCTTGTATTGGAAGAATGTTTGAATTATGCAATAGAAAATTAGGGAAATCTTCTATCAACTCTGTACTATTGTATCTGAAAACACAAATGACACGGGTGACACCAGAACAGCCCTAGTTGTACACAAACATGAAAAAATGAAGACTGAGAATCTCTATGTCAGAATGAAAATTTGCACAAGGAGGGTTCATTATTACTTGCTTATTTCACCAGAGGTTACCATTTTATTTTACTATTTTGAATAAACTTCTAAGATCATGTGGGTGGTTAAAAAAATAGAACCTGGGTACATTCTTAAAATGTAATAAATTCAGATAAATGCAGTTTTTAAAAGTTAATGTATATCTAGTATATCTTCTTTATCCTGAAGATATCCTTGAGAAAGTTTTGATTTCTCCTGAAATTAGAACTATGCTGAACCAAACCTTCCTTTTTACTGGAAGCCTAAAATGCATACCTTTTAAGGTCTTCTTTTATGCATTTCTCAACTTGATTTAAATCTGCCATGTTTTTTTGAGCACCATAAAA
>PVJL010005567.1:0-29946 GCA_004026885.1 Lyroderma lyra
CCATAAGTCCAAAGCTGTGGGCCTGGCCTGAGACAGCAGGGTCACCTTTGCAGCAGGCTGGGAACAGGAACTGCAGCCCTGTGTAGGTCTCCAGGGGGCTTAGAGCTGGGGTGTTATCTTTGCAGTTCAGAGTCCTCGCTCAGCCCTTCTACCACTCAAAAGTTCCAGAGGCTGGCTCCCAAACTCCTTCCATCCCCAGTTTCCCAGTCTCTCTCCCCTCCCCCAAACTGCGCAACTCTGAATAGTCAGCAGGGATCGCGTCCGGATCCCACGTGGTCCGTCTCTGCTCCTTTCCCTCTCCCAGACTCGCCCCCTTCTCGCCAGCCTTCAGGTGTTTACTTGCGATTTGTGGATGTCTCAAAAGCCGGTTTGTCACTCAGCGTCCTCTTTCTTGGCTCCTGGACGGCCGTTCAATTGTGTTTTCTGGGAGAGGCTTTAGGAACCTCCTCTCCAGTTGTCATCTTGTCTTCTCTCAGTGAATTCTTTTAGTGTTATGTTTAGGTTCATTTTTCTTTATTTTTTGTATATCTATTATAAATTTTTGGTTTGTGGTTACCTAAGATTCATATATAACATCTTATGTGTATAGTAGTGTATTTTAAGTTGATAGTTGCATAAGTTTGAAAACATTCTAAAAGTGTTACTTGTTTACACCTCTTATTTTATGTCTTTGATGAAATATTGTACCATTTTTGTGTGTATATCTTTTTACTTATTATTGTAAGTATAGATGTTATTACTTTTTCACCTTTAATATTCATATTAGCATCATAAATGATTGGTCCACAAACTTGACTATATGTTTGTCTCTGCCAATAAGAATTCTTCTTTCATATATTTTCTTATTTCTAGTTTTGGCATTTTCTTTTCCACTTAAAATTATCTGATCAGGGAGTTCCCTGATGGTGTAGTGGCTTAAGGATTCAGCATTGCCGCTGTCAGCGCTGTGGCCTCGATTCCCAGTCAGGGAGCTACCCACGTACCAAAAAGGCAAAAAAACAAAAATCTGATCAACATTTCTTCTAAAGCTGGCTTAGTAACAGTGAACTCTTTTTGCTTGTGCTTGTCTGGGAAACTCACTCTTTCAACTCTAAGTAATAACCTTGTTCAATACAATATTCTTGTTTGTAGTGTTTTGCCTTTCATTGCTTTGAATATACTTTGTCACTTCATTCTGGACTGCAAACTTTCTGCTAAAAACATGCTGAAGACATTGTGGTAAAGATAGCAAATTAGATATACTCTGTGCTTGCTTTTTTTCATAACTACATTAAAATTGCAACTAAATTATAGAACAATAAATGTTCACAACCAACTAAATACTAGCTGAACAGAAGTCCTATAACTAGGGAGATAAAAAGCCACATTGATATTGGTAGAAGTGGCAGAGACATAAAACAAATTACCTCCATATCCATGTGTGACCATTGAAAATCAGATATATATCTTGGCTGCAGAGGTCCCCCCTGAAAGACAAAAGGGATCCATCTGCATACCAGGCTTTCCAGCCCAGGATTCCAGTTCTGGGGAGAGAAATCCCCATAATTTCTGGCTGTGGAAACCAGCATAGATTGTGGCTGGGTGAGACTGGGGATAGCCTGAGTGATCCTGTTAAAAAGCCTGTGCACATACTTGGCATCTTGAGGCACCTCCAATCCAGCGTGGATGATGGCCACCTGTGGATTCCTTGTGGCTCATGCCAGGAAACCCCCTTCAGGGAATAAGTTGCTGCTGAACTTGGCCTAATGTGGGGTCTCTCTTAAGAGGTTCTAGAACTGGTACATCTAGTGGATAGCTTTAGAAAATTCAGAGAATCTGGGTTGCCTCCAAGTATGATACACCTAAAGGGCAGACTGAGCAGGCACCAGAGCCTTGCTTAAGCCAACTGTGCTATGTAGGATCAGTTCCAGCACCACAACATCTCCACTTGTAATCATGGCCAGTCCTTATAAACTATCAGCCTGAGGATCAATACCTCAGTTTGATAGACAAAGAGAAATCATGACTTAACAACAATAGGACACACACAACCCAAATATGAAACATCAGGAGGACCTAGCTCAGGTGGCCAAAAAGATTGTGCTACTGGGCCCCAAAAGACACCTACTACATAAGGCCACTCTACTAAGACTGGGAAATATAGCAATTCTACCTAATACATAGAAACAAAAACAGGAAAACAGCCAAAATGGGGAGACAAAGATACATGTCCTAAATAAAAGAAAAAAACAAAGTTCCAGAATAAGAACTAAACAAAATGAAGGCAAGCTTTATACCAGATGCAGAATTCAAAACACTGGTTATAAGAATGTTTTGTGCTCTCAGAGATAACTACAACAAAGACATAGAAAAATAAAAATGGAGATAAAATTATAAAAATGAATCAATAAAAAATAAATAACAAAATAACGAAAATAAAGAATACATTAGAGAGAATCAACAGTAACATAGATGAAGCAGAGGATTGAATCAGTGATTTATAAGATAAGGTAGTAGAAAACACCTAATTAGAACAGCAAAAAGAACAAAAATTAATTAAAAAACATGAGAATATTTTAAGGGGGCTTTGGGACAACATCAAGAATAACATCGCACCATGAGTGTGAAAGGGAAAAAAAGAGAGAGCAAGGAATTGAAAACTATTTGAAAAAAGAAGAACAGAAAACTTTTCTAATTTGATGAAGAAAATAGATATACAAGCCCAGAAAATACAGAGAAGCCCCAGGAAGATAAACCAAAACAGGCACATACCAAGATAAATCATAATTAAAATTCAAAAGATTAAAGATGACAGAATTTTAAAAGCAGCAAGGGAAAAGCAGTTACTTGCATACAAGGAGCTCCCATAAAATTATCAGCTGACTTTTCAACAGAAACTTTGCAGGTCAAAAGGGATTGGCAGGAAATAGTTAATGTGATGTAAAGCAAGGACCTACAACCAAAATTAATTACTCTATCAAGCAAAGTTATCATTTAGAGTAGAAGAACAGATAAGTAGTTCCCAGATAAGAAAAACCTTAAGTTTATCACCACCAAGCCAGTATTTCAAGAAATTTTAGAGAGATTTGTTTAGGGTGATGATATATATATGTATATGTATATGTGTATAAATGTATATGCATGTGAATATATATGTGTATATATGTATATATATAATAAAATGGCAATAACTACATAACTATCAACTATTACTTTCAATATAAATAAATTAAATGCTCCAATTAAAAATATGGTGACCGAATTGATAAAAAAACAAGGTCCTTACTTATGCTGCCTACAAGATACACCCTTCAGATAAAAAAAAAACCTATGACAGAAAGTAAAATAATGAAAAAATATATTTCATGAAAATGAACATGGAAGAAAAAAGTTGGGGGGGAGTTCCCTGGTGGTGTAGTGGCTTAAGGCTTCGGCGCTGGCGCTGTCAGTGCTGCGGCCTGGGTTCGATTCCCAGCCAGGGAACTACCCACATACCAAAAAGCAAAAAAAAAAAAAACAAAAAAAAAAAACAAGAAAAAAGTTGGGGTAGCAGTATTTAGACCAGAGAAAATAGACTTTTACAAAAGCTATGACAAGAGATACAGAAGTACCCAGTAATCTCACTTCTGGATATTAACTGAACAAAAATCAGAACACTTCTTTGAGGAGACATGTACATCCATATGTTCATTGCAGCATTGTTTACAATGACCAAGATGTACAGGCTGACTGAGTGTCCATTGATAAAGGAATGGATAAAGAGGAGGTGGTATATATATTATAATGGAATATTGCTTGGCCAAAGAAGTAAATAGGTTCTTGCCATCTGTAGTGATACAGATGGACTTGGAGGGTATTGTGCTGAATTGTTTATTAGACTGGGAAAAACAGATGCAAGGTAATTTTGTTTATATATGGAGTCTAAAGAACAAAACAAATAAACAAAACAGGAACAAACTCATAGATACATAGAACATTTTGATGTTTGCTAGATTGGATGGCATTTGGAAAGATGCATTAAAAAGGGATTAAGAATTACAAATTATCAATTACATAATAATAATGGAAATGTAGGTTATAGCGTAAGTAATATTGTCAATAATATTGTAATAACTATGGATTTTTTCAGAAGAGTACTAGATTTATCTGGGTGCTAGGTGGGAGGGGGCTTGGGATAAGTGAAAAAGTTTAAGGCATTAAGTATAAATTGGTAGTTACAAAATAGTAATTAGGATGTAAAGTATTGGGAATATCATCATTAATATAGTAGTAACTATATATAGTGCAAGGTGGGTCCTAGAGTAATCAGGAAGATCACTTCTTAATTTTATAAGTGTCTAATGACTATGCTGTGCACCTGAAATTAATATAAAATATTATTGAATGTCAACTGTAATTAAAAAATAAACAAAGAGAAAAGAGATGAGTTTTAGATTTTCAGGTTAAAGCACATAAGTCATGGGTTATAGTGTACAGCACATGGCATATAGTCAATAATATTGTGATAATGTTTTACGATGTAATGTGGTTGCTAGATTTATCATAGTTATCACTTTTTAAGGTATATAGATGTTGAATAACTATGCTGTACACATGAAACTAATGTAATATTGTATGTTAGTTATATTTTAATAAAAATATATTAAAAGAATCTACTGATAGTCTAGTATGGTTTGCCTTTAGCTCCCTAGTTTTCATTTTGTTGCTTTAAAGATTGTTTCTTTGTCTTTAACTCTAGACATTTTAATTATGAGGTGTTTTTGTGTGGGTCTCTGAGGATTCATCTTACTTGAAACTCTATTGTTCTCTGAACTTGGACATCTATTTCCTTTCTAATTTTCAAAAGTTTTCAGTCATTATTTTATTGAAGAGGTTTTCTGTCTCTTGTACTCTTTCGCTCTGAAACACCTATTTGAATGTTATTATGCTTAATGTTGTCCCAGAGGTTGCTTAAATTCTTCTCATTTTATTTTATTCTTTTTTTTGTTCTTCTCATTGTGTGATTTCTACTATCATGATCAAACCTTCTGCATTTTCTAATTTGCTGTTGATTTCCTATAGTATATTTAATAATTTTCAGTTCAGTTATTGTGATTTTCAGTTCTATAGTTTTGCTATTTCAATCTTTTCCATCTCTTTTTAAAGTTTCCACTGTGTTCATCTGTATTTATCTTGCATTTGGTTTGTGTTCTTATGACCATTACTTTGAACTCTTTATCAAGTGGACTGTTATATTTATTTTGTTTACTATTATTTGGGGGGGAGTTGGCTTTTTTATTCATTTGAAACATATTTTTTTGTCTTTTAATTTTGCCTAAGTATTTGTTTCTGTGTATTAATAAGATTGGCTATTTCTTCAGACATTAAAAGAATGGCCTTATGGAGAAGGTGTTCTGTGGGGCCTGGTGGTGAGGTGTCCCTGGTCTTTAGAGCCAGGTGCTACACATATGTCCCTTGTGTGAGCTGCATGCACTCTCTTCTTCTGGTTGTGGTGCAACTGTTGTGCTGGCACTGTTAGGCAGGTCTGGCTCCTTTTCAGGCTCTTTGTGAGGCCTTGGTCATGAATGTTGCAGGCATGTTGTTGGAATGGGCTGGCTCCTGGCCTAGCTGGCCTCAAGGTCCAGCTGCAATTGCTACGAGCATGTTGGTTTCTGGGGTAAACTCTCTTCAGAGGGTTTTGGTCTTGAGTGCTGCTGGTGCACTGGTGTGTCAAACAGGTATTCAGTGTGTGTGGCTGCAAAGCCTTTTCTCTACTGTTGTGGGCACATTGGCATGTGTGGGCTGTTCCTGTGCTGTGTAGTGACATGTTACTAAATCTCCAGTTGCACCTGTCAGGTGTTAGGGGTTTAAATATTTTTGGAAATAATCACATCCCTCCTATAGCCACCTGTCAAGTGCTGGTTGGTTGGATGCTGTTTTGGAGGGCCTCTGGTGCTCCTGGAGGCCACCTGCCTAGTGCTAGGGGGCAGAGTTCCACTTTGGAAAGGCTTATCCAAGGGCTAAGTAGTGGAGAACTGCTTTGGAGGGAATTAAGTGTCACTCACCAGGTACTAGGAAATAAGGCGCTGCTTTGAGTTGACTTTAGTGCCTCCAAGGGCTACTCATTAGGTGTTACCATGGAGGTATTAATTAAGAGGAGCTCCAGTGATGCTTGGGGCCACCTGCCAGGTGCTGATGGGTGGGGTGCTGCTTTTGAGAGGCCCAAGTGCATGCTGACTTGTATGGGGATGTTGAGTTGGGCGAGTCCTGAGTGAAATGTCAGAGCAAAGCAAATGATTATCAGGTTAATGGAAAGTGTTAGAGCTGGTACACACCAGCACCAGGTCAGCTGGGTAGAAGTAGAATAAAACAAAGCCAACAAAGAAATGATTCCCACCAGTGCTTCCATCCCCAGAGAAATTTCTAACAGATATCTGCCCCCAACACATGCTCTAAAATTAGTCAATATTTCTCCTTCATGTATTACCCAGACACTTTCCCAACTGCTGCCTCTGCACTTTAATTCAGAGCAAATGAGTGTGCATAGGTCCTTTAAGGGAGGTGCCTCATTCTTCACAGTTCTTTGGATCTCCTAGATGTAAGTTTCACTGCTTTTTAAAACTATTAATCGATATTATGGGGCATCTCTTCCTGGCCTAGGACCCCAGTCTGGGTAAACTAATGTGGGTCTCAGACCCTTCACTCATCAGGGGGTACCTCTGTGGTTATGACATCCTTCTCACTTGTAGGATAGTGCACCAGGGCTGTGGGGCTTGACTAGACTATTTCTGCTTCTTTCTCCTATCTTGATGTGGCTTTTTAATATATCCTCAGTTATATAGAATATGTTTTGATAGTCTTCAGGTTATTCTCAGAGATAGTTACTCTATATGCAATTGTAGCTTTGGTGTGTCCATGGGACAAGGTGAGCCCAGGATCCTGTTACTCTGCCATGCTAAAACTAGAGCTAAGGGATTATTTTTAAAGGTTTAAATTCACAGGGTAATGGGTAATAGAAATGAAGATAGATTCAGCATATGAGTGAAGTCATACAGTTTTTTGTTTTTTTCTGTCTGACTTATTTCGCTAAGCATGATGATCTCCAGGTCCATCCATTTGTTGCAAATGGAATATAAAACTGAAAACAACAAAGAAAAAAAGAAATGAGCAAACAAACAAGTAACCCATGAACACAATCAATGGTTCAATGTTTAGAGTGGGGAGGGGAGGGGAGAAGGGTGAGGGGGTGGAAGAAGAGAGAGGTGGAGCTAAATTTATGGTGATGGAAGGAGAACTCACATTGGGTGGTGAACTTATTATACAACAAGTTGACAATGCACTGTAGAATTGTATGCCTGAAACCTATGTAATCCTTGCTAACAGATGTCACCCCAATAAGTCTAACAATAAAAATAAATTACAAAAAGAAAAACAAACAACAAAAAAGAAGTGAAGATAGAAGCACTTAATTTTTAGCAGCCACAATACAAATGAAAAAGTAGCAACTAACTTGACATGCTCAAGAAAACATAATCCTAAACAATAGGATGAAAAGATCCAAGGTGGCAGAATAGATAAACATTGTGCTTTCCTCTCCCCATAAACACATTAAAATTATAAATAATTATAGAACAATAAACTTGGAGAACCATCTGAAGTTTAGCTGAACAGAAAATTTCTAATTAAGGATATGAAGAAGAACCCATCTTAGAGACTGGTAGGAGGGGCAAGAGACAGGAAACAAGCTTGTCCAACAAGCACCTGTAGTGGTTGAAAATGGGGAAAAATACCTTAGCCATAAACATTTCCCATGGAGGAGCATAGGATCCTAACTCCACAGTAGGGTTTCCAACTTGGAATGCTGGTGTTGGAAAAAGGAGCTCCCACAACATATGGCTATCAAAAAGGATGGGGAACTTAACTGTCCAGCTGATATGAAACACTGGTGGAAATCCCAACATCTTCTTAAAAGGCCCACAAAGACATGTACTGTAGGCTCTGATGGAGAGACATTGACTCAGAGGATGTTGAACACATACAGGGAGAGACACTTGTGTAACTTCAGGATGAGGACTGGAGAAATATTCATCATTTTGCCTGTGTGGAGGGATCCTTCTGTGCAGTTGAATGGTGGACACCATCTTTTCTGTGTTGAGCCCCTCCTCCACCCCCATGAACAAATCTAAATCTAAATTGATCTTGTGCATTCCACATACTGTACCCTGGGTGACTCACTTAGACCCTGCCACACCCAACTCCATACTGCAGAAGGCTTTATCAGTGGCTGAAACTTACAAAAACTGACAGGGGGCAGCAGACATGAAAGTGTTCTGACATTTTGTGAATTAGCCTAGGCCCATTACCAGTTTGCAGCGTGGTCTTTCCCAGTGCCTCCAGGTACAGTACAAGCAGTGACCAAATGTGAATTGCTTTGTAGCTACTATGAGGTACTGGTATCACAGGCAGTGGTTGAAGTGGGCATGCATCAGAGTCATTCCCTAGAGGCCCCAGAATCACTATAATTGGAGCCTGGCTTTAGACTGCAGCCCATGAATAATAAAATGCCAATAACTACACATTTATTAACAATTACTTTAAATGTAAATGGATTAAATGCTTCAATAAAAAACAACGTTGCTGAATGGATAAGAAAATAAGACCCTTACATATGCTGCCTACAAGTGAATAACTTCAGAAAGATGCACACAGACTGAAAGTAAAAGGATGGAAAAAATATTTCATTAATATAGAACAAAATAAAGCTGAGGTAGAAATACTTTGACTAGGTAAAAACAGAAGTTTAAAAAACAAGCTATGTATAACAAGAGACAAAGAAGGACCCAGTAATATTTTTTGGTATTTTCCTGAAGGAACCCAAAACAATAATTTTGAAGAGACATGTGCATCCATATGTTAATTGCAACATTATTCAAAATAGCTAAAATGTGGAGGCAGCCTGAATGTCTGTGAATAGATGATTAGATAAAGATATGGTGGTGCATATATACAATGGAGTATTGCTTGATCATAGAAGGAAATTGGTTCTTGCCATTTGTGGTAGCGTGGATGGGCCTGGGTGGCATTTTGCTAAGTAGAGTCTGTCAGACACAGAAAGACAGATACAATGTGATTTTGCTTATATGTGGACTCTAAAAAACAAAATAAACAACAAAAGAAACAGAAACAAACTCATAGATACAAAGAACGTTTTGATGGTTGCCAGATTGGAGAGGGTTTAAAGGGGTGTGTAAAAATGAAAAGAATTAGGAAGTACAAATTGGTAGTTACAAAGTAGTCATGGGGATATAGGGTATGAAATAAAAAATATAGTCAGTAATATTGTAATAACTGTGCATTGTGGTAGATGAGTACTAGATTCACAGTGATAGATGGAAGGGCAGTGAGAGAACAGGATGAAAAAGGTGAAGAGATTAGAAAGTACTAATTGGTAGTTACAAAATAGTCATGGAGAAGTAAAGTAAAGCATAGAAAATATAGTTAATAACTATATATAGTGTTAGTTGAGTACTAGACTAGATAGGGGGATTACTTCTTAAATTATATGAATTTTTATCCACTATGCTATATACTTGAAATTAATAGAAAATAATATTTAATGTCAACTGTAATTGAAAAATTAAAAAGGAGGAAAAGTTTAAGGCCAATAAGTGGTAAAATTTCAGGTATAAAACAAATAACTAATGAGTATGTAATAATGTACATAGGAAATATTAGTCAATAATATTGTGTCAGAAGGTTGCTGGAGTTACATGATTTCTCCTTTAGATATATAAACGTTGAACTACTATGGTGTACACTTGAAATAATATAATGTTGTATGTTACCTATATCTTTTAATAAAATATTTTAAAAAACAGAACATAATCCTATGTTGGCAGTTGGAGAAAGCTAAGAACAAATAAGTTTTATTTTGAATGATTTTCAATAAGCTCAAGAATGGTGGCAAAAGTTAATTTGGAAGCAAGAATAAAAGGCAGTCTATGAATAATAAGGTAGGTTATACTGTGATCAGCAGAGTTCTCATAGCTTTAAAACAAAAAAATTATTTATTGCTCACACTACATGTCAAATATGTAGCCTCAGGGAATGAGGCTAATGGGGCCTCATCTTGAAATCTTCTTCTATAGTTGCCATAGCAGGGAAAAAGTAACTTCACAAATCATACATTTACTCTTCAACATTTCACCTGGAAATTACATATTTCATCTGTTCATGTCTCAGGGGTAAAACAAGTCACAAGGCTGTGTTTAATCTTTAAAGGAGGTAGGGGGTGAAATAAAGAAATCTGATAAAAAAAGAAGTTTGAATTATTGTTATATTACCCTAATGTTTACCATAAGGGAGGCTAAAAATAAGTATTATTACTTGAAAACTGTTTAAAAGCAGTTTTGAGCCCTAGATTCTCCCGCCGACACACACTCTATATGACCATGATGCTAGACAACTTTACTCTTCAACCCTAGGAGGAAACTGAGCACTTATTTTCTGTCGAGGGTAAAATGAAATATATCTTGACACCAGGTATAGTTGAGGATAGGTTTGCAGTACTCCACTGAGACTACGTTTCACAAGCCTTTTTTTTCTCCTCTGGGCTTTTTTTAACAGATAGGCATTTTCCTTTTGACAGGAGATTGATAAAGTATTTTCGGGGCAAGCAGACCATATTAAAATACATCAAGTTGGGAGTTCCCTGATGGTGTAGTGGCTTAAGGCTTTGGCGCTGGTGCTGTCAGCGCTGTGGCCTGGGTTTGATTCCCAGTCAGGGAGCTACTCACATACCAATAAATAAATAAATAAATAAATAAATGAAGATAAAAAAAAATAAAAAATAAATAAATAAAATACATCAAGTTGACAATGCACTGTAGAATTGTATGCCTGAAACCTATGTAATCCTTGCTAACAGATGTCACCCCAATAAGTCTAACAATAAAAATGAATTTAAAAAAATCATTTAAACAGTCTATAACCATACTGACAGTGCAGTGATAAAACCATAAGATGATGTATTATAAAATGGTACACTTGAAACCTATATAATTTTACTATTCAGTGTCACACCAATATATTTAATACAGATTTTAAAAATTGAAAAATAAAATTTATGGTCAACAAGTAATAAATGTTAAATCAGATATTCAAATTACTAAAAATAATTGAGAACAGAACACTAAGAATTATAAAAAAGCTGTGAAAACTAACAAACAGAAAAGGCAATTTAGAGCAAATCATGATTATTCATAAAGAGATGCAAACAAATAATAATATGTTAGGTAAATGGGTCATCCAGAGAACAAAATGACTCACAAAACATAAAAACATAATAGCAAAAATAATAAAAAAACAAGAATAAAAAAATTTTAAGATAGTTGAGGAAATCTCCCAGAAAATAAAAACCAACAAAAAATGTTGATACAGAAGGAAAGATAAGAAAATTAGAGTACCAGTTTGGAAGATCTAAGATCCACGTAAAAGGTGTTCTACACAGAGAAAACAATACAAATAAAAACAGGACAATTGTCAAATCATTAAAAAATTTAATAAAATACCTCAGGACTTAAAGCCATAAGTTTCTAGAAGAAACCTACGAGGTGCTTATAAGAATGGTTGGAATTAGAACCACACCAACTGAGATCATTTTAAGATTTCAGAATTCTTGAAGACAAGAAAAGATACAAAAGCTTCCAGAGATATATAAATAGGGCATATGTAAAAAAAAAAAAAATCAGGACTTATAATGACTAGATTTCTCAATAGGAAATAGTAGAAACTAGATAATAAAAATCAATTCTTTCAAAATTCTAAAGAAAATATTTTCAACATTGAATTTATGACCAGTGAAATTTATAGTAGCATGAAAACATTTTCAGATTTGGTAAGTGTTAAATTTGTTATCCCCTTAAATCCATATGTTAAAATCATAAGTCTCTCTAACTCAGAGCATAATCTTATTTGGAAATAAGGTTGTTACAGATATAATTTTAGTTAATATTATGTTGGAGTATCATGGGCCTTTAATCCAATATGAGTCATTTCTTTGTAAAAAGGGAAAATTGGGGCAGGTACACACAAAATGATCACTTCATATGAACATGAAGACAGAGATTGGGGTGATGCATTTACAAGCCAAAGAATGCCAAATATAGTAAGCAATCCACCAGAAACTAGGAAAGTTCTATGGAACACTTTTTCCCTCACAACCCTTAAAAGAAATCAAACTTGCTAACATATTAATTTTGGAAGTCTGTTCCCAGTACTGTGAAACAACACATTTTTGTTGGTTAAACCACTTAGTTTGTAGTACCTTGCTATGGCAGCCCTAGCAGACTAATACATGAAGTTTAAAAAAAAATTAACTAGCATATACCATTTTATGTGTAGCACCTGAAAGACATACTCCACCACAATTATGTAATAAATGATAAAAGAAAAAGACACAGAACATAGACAACTGGAAATCCAACCCATGGAAGGCTCACTATTATCCTCAGAATAAAGGTGAAGGAAGACCCAAAGCTTACACCAAGTATTGAAGGCAACATTTCTATTCTGGTGGAGTGAAATTCAGGTCAGACATGTCAACAGCAGTCATCAACAAAATTTCTGCTGCTATGGGAATATTAAGTTTTCTGATCTGAGGGCAGAATACCCAGGTTGGTTTGATTCAGATTATTCTGAGTACTTCACTTTCTGGGATTGAGTGCTCTTAAAGTCTCTATTTTTTCTCTCATGCTGCCTGGATAAATTGAAAATGATGACATAGAATGCTCACTCTGCCAATTTATATTAGATTGTGATATGTGTTTAAAATAAAATTATATTGTGTTCATCTATTTAAAGTTTGCTATAGTCACTATCCTACTCTGACTAATAAATCCATGGAAAAAGTGTTTTGTTTTTAAAAGCTCTTGAGAGATTTGTCATGGTGTATTTAGAAGGAAAAAAATATAAATCAGTTCACTCCTTGTCAGATGTCCAATATATGACCCACACTACTAACCTGCATGTATACCCATGTTAGTAAGTTTTTTGGAACTCATTCAAGGTTTTGCCTAGAATAAGTTCATGAACTATTAGAAAAATTGAAGTCAGACTATGAAACTCAAAGACTCCTTCCAGCTTTCATCTGTGGCAATATTGTCATTGTATTACACAACCTGGGGTGTAGTTGCTCTAAATTTCCATACCAAACCTTTCACATTCACTTATATTTAAATATTTGTTAAAAAATAAGAGACTATTTAATACAATCATAGCATATAAATAATGGGAAAAGCAAATCAAGGAGGTGAGGAGGTCAGAAGATATGGCTAATAATGTAATCAACAATTTTTTGTATTTATTCCAAAACATGTTTATCTTTTACTAGTTTACCGACAACCACTCCCTTCTGATATTTCAGATTTCTAAATTATTTTAGTCCACACTGAGTGCTGAATTTATCACAGAGGGGGAAATTTAAAAGTAATACAGTCTACCATCTGTGTTTTTCAGGTGCAAAACTTGAGATGTGTCTTACACAAAGGCACATAGATATCAAATTGCTGAGGTGGTATTGGGGCTGAGATCAATCTGCAAGCACGCCCTCTAAATTTGTATCTATTGCCAATTCATACCAAAGTTTGTCAATGTGGACCTGCATTGAAATAAAAAAAGTCTACATAATCTAGAGACCGTGGCTACCTGTATTGAGTGGAAGTCTGGGTGAAAAACCAACCAAATGTACAATGAAGCCTTTTGGATGGCATCAATAGAAAAAGCAACCAGAAAGACCATACCAGAATTTTTGTCATTTTCTAGAATCTTAAACTCTTATTAATGTCAAAGTTTGCTTCATTCTCTTTTATTTTAATTTATAATATTTAAGAACCTTAAAACATAAAGGATAAGTGAGCTTCTTCAAAGAAACAGGAAGGGAGATAGGAGTTAGATTAATAATGCCCAAATTTTCAGCCAGGAATAGTTTGAAAGAAAGAAGAGAATTACCTACAATGTACTTAGTAATGGTAGCTCTGATTGTATACCTACTATGATCTAAGAGTGGTGGACTCTGCATCTAGTAATGACATAAGAATAAGTGAGTTAGAAATAGCTTCAAATGAACAAGGGACTAACGTGACTTGGTACTTACCTGCATTTTGGAATGTTATGAAGTATTCTGGGTTACTATCTTGAGGTCCCATGGCTACTTTCTTGGGATATGTATGTGTATATGTATGTGTGTGTGTGTGTGTGTGTGTGTGTATGTAATCTCCAGGTATTACAATTGATGGTGGCAACAGTGAAAATCCTGTACATCTGTTTTTCTTTTTACATTTACTTAGGATTTCTTTTATTTCTCTCCTTTGTGATTTTCAAGATATAGATACTGTGCATGTTTTTTCTAAAGTAATGCCTAAATATTTTATTTCCTTGTAACAGTTATAAATGATGTTGTGTTTTCAGTTTTGGTTCCCATATGTTCATGGTTAATATATAAAAATGTGATGTATGCATGTGCATGAATGTGTGTGTGCTTTTTAATTTGCTGCAACCTTGCTGAATTCTCTTAATAGTTCTAAAGTAGCATTAATTAATTAATTTATATTATAGATTCTTTGTGATTTTTAACATAGATAACCATGTCTGCTGCAAATAAACAGTTATCTTTCTTTAGTCCAATCTTAATAACTTTTCTTTTTCACTGCCTTATTACAGTGGCTAGAACTTCCAGTTCTATATGAAATTATAGTGGACCTTGTTTTTGCTGTATTTCTTTTTTAAAGTGAAAATATTAAATATTTCAGTATTAAGCTGAATCTTAGCTCTAGGTTCCTCTACATATCTTTTTCAGATTGAGGTAACTTTTTCTATTCATAACCTGCTGAATTTTTTATTATTATTATAAATAAAAACTAGATTCTGTTTAATGCTTTTCCTGGATCAATTAATATGATCATATAATTCATCATCTTAACCTATGGGTATGTTTAATTACATTGATTAATTTTCAAATGAGAAACCAGCCTTGTATTCTACACTTGCAACGGATCTCACTCAATCAGCTGTGCAGTACTCTTTATACATTGGAAGGTTCAATTTTCTAACAAGTTGTTGAGTAATATTGTGGCAAAGATCATGAGAAATATTTGCATGCAGTTTGAGATTTATTTTTTGTTTGTTTTATATTTGGGTTTTACTATCTAGATTTGGGTTACATTAATTTTGTCCTGATAAAATGAGTTGGTAAGTGCTTTCTCTTCTTTTGTCTAAGTTTTTCATTTTTTCTAAGGTGTCAAATTTAGGAGCATGATGTTTGTAACATTATTCTTACAATGATACAGGATTTACAGTGACACCCCTGTTAACTTCTGATATTGATGATTTGTGCACATCTTTTAATGCCAAATTTTTTCTTATTTATCTGAGATGAATGTCTGAGTATGGTATACTAAGTGAAAACTTGTGAAGTAGATGTAGGAAAGTAATGGAAGACTTAGTGGATCTTTATAAATAGTGAAGATGGAGGCAACGTGCTTGGTAATTAAACAATTTTTAATTAAATAAGGTAAAAACACAGATAAAAATCCCAGCTCATATATAGTGGATTAAACTTTTTAATCAGTTGTGTATGTTCCAGGTGACTAACACCTGACAGTTAATATCTTATTCCTTAAATGTGTTTTTCTTCTAAAAAAATTCCTGGGTACAGAAGAATAAATTTTCTTGGCTAGGAGAAGAGCAGCTTCCTTTAAAAACATTTGCAAGTGTGCCACTTCCATGAATTTGAACTCTTGGGAGGACATGATCCTGTCATAAGTTTGAAGATATCAGTTTTAATGATTTATAGCTTGATCTTTTCTTCTATATAATTAAGAAAGCTTGGGCATGTAATTATTAGGAATGGTTTCCAGGGAATCTCCCTTAGACGCAAATCCCAGACACAGATACAAGTAACTTTTTGCAAGTAAAATCATTTGTTTTTGTTGTAGGTGTTTTTCAAAAGCAAAGGGTGAAATAAATATGATTTTATTTTAGTGGAGTAATACTGCTACCAAGAGTAAAAATATTAAGAAAATCATTACATAAAGAGAGAGAAAAAGAAAAAAGAAGAAGTGGAGAATTAAGGACAGAGAAGAGGAGAAGAGAGAAGAGAGGAGAGGACAAAAGGAGGAAAAGAGGAGACTATATATGTAGACTAACTGATTCCTTGTTCCTGCCAAAGACTCACCAGAAATCATAAGGGAACCAGCCTTTCCTCTGTCACTAGTCACTAATAAGCTAGTTATGGCTTGTACACTCTTAAGCATTTTAAGTGGTTGAACTGGGGTAGGTCTTCAAGGGTCTGGGAGTATTTACCAAAAAAAAATTAAATAATAAGAGATCTTATGGTAAGAAAAAGTGATAATAGAATATGGTAAACAATCAAATTAGAATAAACATCTCTGGAAAGATTGCTGAACAGTAGTTTTTGAATTGTGCTTCATGAAGTGCTAGGAATTCATTGGCAGTGGTTCAGGAAACCCTTCAATTTCTTTTAAGTTTAGAAAACTCACTTTATTATTTTTTTAATTCATTTTTATTGTTAGACTTAATTGGGTGACATCTGTTAGCAAGGGTTACATAGGTTTCAGGCATACAATTCTACAGTGCATTGTCAACTTGTTGTATAAGTTCACCACCCAGTGTGAGTTCTCTTTCCATCACCTTATATTTAGCTCCCCCTCCCTCCTCTCCCACTCCCTCCCCTTTCTCCCCTCCCTAACCCACTCATTCCCAAATACACATTGAACTATTGATTGTGTCCATGGGTTGTTTGTTTGTTTGTTCATTTCTTTTATTTTTTTTAATTCATTTTTATTGTTAGACTTTTTGGGGTGACATCTGTTAGCAAGGATTACATAGGTTTCAGGCATACAATTCTACAGTGCATTGTCAACTTGATGTATAATAAGTTCACCACTCAATGTGGCTTCTCTTTCCATCACCCTATATTCAGCTTCCCCCCCACCCCCTCTCCTTTCTCCCCTCCCCATCCCACCCGTCCCCAAACATTAAACTATTGATTGTGTCCATGGCTTATTTGTTTCTTCATTTCTTTCAGTTTTATATTCTGCATATGAGTGAAGTCATACAGTTCCTTGTTTTTTCTGTCTGGCTTATGTCACTAAACATGATGATCTCCAGGTCCATCCATTTTGTTGCAAATGGCAATATTTCATCTATTCTTAAAGCTGAATAATACTCCATTGTGTATATGTACCACAGCTTCTTTATCCAGTCATCTGTTGCAGGGCACTTTGGTTGTTTCCGTGTGTTGGCCACTGTGAACAGCGCTGCAATGAACATTGGGGTACATAAGTCTTTGTAGACAAAGGTTTTTCAAGTCGTTTGGGTAGATTCCCAGAAGGGGGATTGCTGGGTCAAATGATAACTCCATTCCCAATTTTCTGAGGAACCTCCACACTGCCTTCCACAGTAGTTGTACCAGTTTGCACTCCCACCAGCAGTGTACAATGTTCCTTTTTCTCCACATCCTCTCCAGCACTTGTTATTCCTTGTCTTGTTGATAACAGCCATTCTAACAGGTGTGAGGTGGTTTCTCATTGTGGTTTTGATTTGCATTTCCCTGATGGCTAGTGAGGATGAGCATTTTTTCAGATGTCTGCTGGCCATTTGTATTTCTTCGTGGGAGAAGTGTCTGTTTAGTTCTTCTGCCCACTTTTCAATTGGGTTGTTTGTTTTTTTTGTTGTTAAGTCTTATTAGTTCTTTATATATTTTAGATATTAGACCCTTATCTGATGCGTTATTTGCAAATATTTTCTCCCATTCAGATGGCTGTCTCTTTGCCTTGTTGATAGTTTCTTTTGCTGTGCAGAAGCTTTTTAGTTTGATATAGTCCCATTCATTTATTTGTGCTTTTACTTCCCTTGCCTTTGAGTCCTAGGTCTATAAGTTTAGTACCAATGTTTTATTCTATACAGTTTATTGTTGCAGGTCTGATATGAAGGTCTTTAATCCATTTTGAGTTAATTTTTGTATATAGAGAGAGTTCACAGCTCAGGTTCATTCTTTTGCATATGTTTTTCCAGTTTTCCCAACACCACCCACTAAAGAGGCTGTCTTTTCCCCATTGTATGTTTTGTGCTCGAAAATTATTTGTCCATATATTTGTGGGTTTATTTCTGGGTTTTCAGTTCTATTCCATTGGTCTATATTTCTGTTCTTCTGCCAGTACCAAGCTGTTTTGACTATTGATGCTTTGTAATTTAAATTGAAGTCAGGGAATGTAATGCCACCAGCCTTATTCTTTTTATGTAGTATTGTTTTGGCAATTTGAGGTCTTTTATGGTTCCATATAAATTTATTAATTCTTTTATCTATTTCATGAACATATGATAGTGGGATTTTGATGGGTATTGCATTAAATCTGTGATTGATTTGGGCAGAATGGCCATTTTAATAATGTTAAGTCTTCCTATCCATGAACAGGGGATATTTTTACACCTCTTAAAGTCTGTTCCAATTTCTTTCAAAACTGTCTTATAGTTTTCCATGTATAATTCTGTCATGTTCTTTTTTTTTTTTTTTTTTTTTTTTTTTTTTTTTTTTTTTTTTTTTTTTTTTTTTTTTTTTTTTTTTTTTTTTTTTCTTTTTGGTATGTGGGTAGCTCCCTGGCTGGGAATCGAACCCAGGCCGCAGCAGTGACAGCGCCAGCGCCGAAGCCTTAAGCCACTACACCATCAGGGAACTCCCAATTCTGTCATGTTCTTCGTTAAGTTAATTCCCAGGTATTTCATTCTTTTTGTTGTGATAGCAAAGGTAATTGACTCCCTCATTTCTTTTTCTGTGGATTCGTTGTTTGTATATAGAAATGCTGTTGATTTTTTTACATTGATTTTGTATCCTGTGACTTTACTATTTTCATTTATTGTTTCTAATAGTTTCCTAGTGGAATCTTTGGAATTTTTTATGTAAAGGATCATGCCATCTAAAAATAGTGACAATTTGACCTCTTCTTTCCTAATTTGGATACCTTTGATTCCTTTCTCTTCCCTGATTGCTGTGGCTAGGACTTCCAGCACTATATAAAATAGCAGTGGTGACAGGGGGCATCCCTGTCTTTTCCTGATTTTAGGGGAATAGGCTTCAGCTTTTCCCCATTCAGTATGATGTTAGCCGAGGGCTTGTAATATATGGCCTTTATTATGTTGGGATACTTTCTTTCTATACCTACTTTATTTAATGTTTTGATCATAAATGGATGCTGTATCTTGTCGAAAGCTTTTCTGCATCAATTGAAATGACCATATGGTCTTCATCTTTGATTTTGTTTATATGGTGTATCACATTGATTGATTTTCGTATGTTTAACCATCCTTGTGCTCCTAGGATGAATCCCACTTGATCTTGATGTATGATCTTTTTGATGCATTGTTGTATTATGTTTGCTAATATTTTGTTCAGGATTTTTGCATTTGTGTTCATCAGAGATATTGGTCTATAGTTTTCTTTCTTTGTGTTGTCTTTGCCAGGCTTTGGTATTAGAGTAATGTTGGCCTCATAGAATGAGTTAGGAAGTATTGCTTCCTCTTCAATTTTTTGGAAGAATCTGAGGAGGATTGGTGTTAATTCTTCTTTGAATGCTTGGTAGAACTCGTTGGTGAAACCATCTGGTCCAGGGCTTTTGCCTTTAGGGAGATTATGTATAGTCATTTCAATTTCATTGATATTGATTGGTCTATTTAGATTATCCAGTTCTTTTTGGTTCGGTCTAGGTAGGCTATAAGTTTCTAGAAACTTGTCCATTTCTTATAGGTTGTTAAATTTAGTGGCATAAAGTTCTTCATAATATTTTCTTATAATCCTTGGTATTTCTATGGTATTAGTGGTAATTTCTCCCCTTTCATTTCTAATTTTGGATATTTGTGTCCTTTCCTTTCGTCCTTTGATTAGTCTCGCCAGGGGTTTGTCAATTCTGTTGACTTTCTCAAAGAACCAGCTCTTCGTAATATTAATTTTATCTGATGTCCTTCTGTTCTCTAATTGGTTTAGCTCTGCTTTAATTTTTATTATTTCTTTCCTTCCGCTGACTTTGGGTTTTATCTGCTCTTCCCTTTCTAGTTCTTTGACATGGGTTGTTAAGATGTTTTCTTGTGATTTTTCTTGTTTCTTAAAGTAGGCCTGTAGTGATATAAATTTCCCTCTTACTACCGCTTTCGCTCTGTCCCAATAATTCTGATACGTTGTATTTTCATTGTCATTAGTTTCTACATATTTTTTAATCTCATCTTTTATTTGTTCTTTTATCCAGTCCTTTTTAATAAGCTGTTGCTTAATCTCCATGTATATGTGTTTCTTTCTGCTTTCCTTTTACAGTTGATCTCCAATTTCAAAGCTTTGTGATCTGAAAATACACTTGGTATGATTTCAATCTTCTTGAATTTGCTGAGGCTACTTTTGTGTCCCAGCATGTGGTCTATCCTTGAGAATGTTCCATGTGCACTAGAAAAGAAGGAATGGTCTCTTTTTGCTGGATGAAGTGTCCTGTAAATGTCAATGATGTCCAATTGCTGTAATGTGTCGTTTAGAGCTGTTATTTCCTTATTTATTTTCTGTTTGGATTATCTGTCCATGGCAGCGGGGTGTTTAACTCTCCCACAATGATTGTGTGTTCATCAGTTTCTCCTTTCAAATCTGTTAGTAGTTTCTTTGTATATTTTGGTGCATCCTGGTTAGGAGCATATATATTAATTAGTGTCAAGTCTTCTTGTTGTTCTATTGTGCTTTTTATCATTATGTAATGTCCATCCTTGTCTTTTACTATCTTTTTTAACCTAAAGTTTATTTCATTAAATATCAGTACGGCAACTTCTGCTTTTCTCTGGTTACCATTTGCTTGAAGTATTGTTTCCCATCCTTTCACTCTGAGTCTGTGTTTGTCCTTATGGCTGAGGTGTGTTTCTTGGAGACAGCATATAGATGGGTTCTGTTTTTTAATCCAGTCTGCTACTCTGTGTCTTTTTATTGGTGAGTTCAGTCCATTAACATTTAGAGTGATGATTGATATGTGAGGATTTCCTTCAGCCATTACTTATTTCTTTCTTTGTTTTTGTTTTATTTTTGTTTCTTTCTTGTTGCCCCAACTTTGTTCCATTTTTCCTGATGTTTTATTTCAGGCTGAAGAGCCTCCTTCAGTATTTCTTGAAGTGGTGGCCTCGTGCTGGCAAATTCCCTCAGCTTCTCTGTGTCTGAGTAGGTCTTTATTCCATCTTCATATCTGAAATATAATTTTGCTAGATAATTTATTCTTGGCTGTAAGTTCCTCTCTTTTAAATTTTTGAATATTGGATTCCACTCCTTCCTGGCTTTCAGAGTTTCTGCTGAAAAATCTGATGCCAGTCTGATGGGTTTTCCTGTAAAGATTATAGTTCTTTTTTCCCTGGCTGCCTTGAGAATTGTCTCTTTGTCTTTAGTTTTGGACATCTTTAGTGCCATGTGTCTTGGAGAAGATCTGTTAGGGTCCAGGTATCTAGGGGACCTGTTTTCTTCTTGAACTTGGGGTTCCAGATCTTTCCATAGGTTTGGAAAGTTCTCATCTACAATTTGTTTGAGTATGTTCTCTGTAGAGTGCTCTGCCCCTTCTTCTATTCCTATTATCCTGATGTTGTTTTGTCTCATGGAGTCAGATAGTTCTTGTAGAGTTCTTTCAATCCTTTTGGTCTTGTATTCCATTTCTTACTCTTCCTAGCTGTTTTCACGTTCTGATCTTCAATATCACTAATTCTTTCCTCCATCTGGTTGACCCTGTTTCCTATGGCAGTTATTTCATTTCTAATTTCCTTTTTTGTATTATTTATCTCTCGCATTTTCATCTCAATCTTTCTTATGTTTTGAATTTCTTTGTTAAATTGTTCCTTTTGTTCATGAAGTTCCTTTTTATGTCATTCATGTCCTTTTTTTTTTTTCTTTTTTGTATGTGGGTAGCTCCCTGGCTGGGAATGGAACCTAGGCCACAGCGCTGACAGCACCAGCGCCGAAGCCTTAATCCGCTACACCATCAGGGAACTCCCCATTCATGTCCTTTTTTATGTTATGTCAGCCATGGTGCTCTGCCAGTATGTTTTCATTTCTCTCACAACCTTTAGAATGGCTATTTTAAATTCTCTGTCACTTAATTCAGAAACTTTTAGGTCTAATAAGCTGTCTTGATAAATTTCCTGTTCTTTCTGAGTAGTTTTAGTTTTTAAGGAATTCATCCTGTCTTCTGGGTTCTTCCTCTTTGACATGAGGACGTTATGTTCAGTAGTGCCCAGGAGCCCAAATTGGTACTTTTGTGGTGTCTTGCTGTAGGGCAGACATGAGGTGGTACTGGGGGGGCAAGTTTTGGGAGAGAGAGGGGTTGTTTATTTCTTTTCTCTGGTCTCCTGCTACGTTTGGAGGCGGTGCGCATCTATCATGGTCCCTCCACTTCCTGTAATTAGTTAGTTGGTTGGGAAGTTTGTAGGAAAGGGGAGAGGCCAACAAAGGCACACCAGGGCAGCTCCACCTTCTGCCCTATGCTGGGGAAGCTGGGTGATGCGGACCAAGGCTGCTCCTGCCGGCTGGGGAGAATGCTACCAAATATGCCTTTCTTCCTGGGCCTGCTTCCATGGCCAAATGTTGGGGCAGAGTCTGTGGGCTCGCACTGCTTTTAGGATCCAGGGGCGCGTGAGCAGGCATGCACACAAGTCCGAAGCTGTGGGTCTGACCCCGCGGTAGGAAGGCAGCCAGCCTGCCTCCATAGCGGGCCTGGAATGGGAGCTACAGCCCTGCGCAGGAGCCGCTAATACTGCGTCAGCAACCGGCCCACATCCGCGGCTGGCCAGAACGGGAGCCACAGCCCCGTCTATGTAGGGGTGTGTGCTGCCCGCGCAGAAGCTGGTCCGCCTCCGCAGCGGACCGGATAGGGAGCCACAGCCTTGTCTGTTTAGGGACTGTGTGCTGCCCATGCAGCAGCCAGCTCGCCCCTGCAGCGAGCCAGGATCAGGAACCACAGCCCTGTGCAGGAGCCACACGAGCCTGCGCTGTGGGTACCAAGGGAACCTAGAGCCAAGATGTCATCTCTGCAGTTCACAGTCCTCGCTCAGCCCTGCTACCACCCAAGAGTTCCAGAGGCTGGCTCCCAAGGTCTGTCCCCAGCTTGCCGCTCCAAATTCCAGCTCCCCAGCCTAGCTCCCCAGTGGACTCCCACTCTTCTGTTGCTTTACTAGGGCTTTTTCTCATGTCGCCTCCTGGCTTCTCCCCTCCCATGCACTGCAGTCAGCCGTGATCGGATCCTCTTGTGATCCATCTTTGCTCCCTCCCCTCTCTCCCGCTTGTCCCCTTCTCTCCAAACCCTAGGTGTTTACTTGCAATGCGTGAATGTCTCAGCTACCGTTTTTTTTGGTCACCTAGGGTCCTCTTTCTTGGCTCCTGGGTGGCTGCTCAATTGTGTTTTCTGGGAGAGGTTTTAGGGACCTCCTCTCAAGTCACCATTTTGTCTCTCCTCCCACCCACTTTATTATTGATGGAAACAAAATTGGCCAATATGAACACTCAAACCCAATTTTCCAAAAACTTTAAATTTACACTTAATGGTATCAATTTTCTTGAGCAGGTATATGAATAAATAAATGTGTCTCTGCCTTCTTAGAATCTGTGAGTTGGTTTTTTTACTTTTTTTTTTTTTTGGTCATTCTTGTTGAGATGGTTTATTTTTCAATTACATTTGACATATAATATTATATTGGTTTCAGGTGTACAACATAGTGATGAGTCATTTATATAACTTACTAAACCCTCGTTCCCATATATCAGGTTCTCCTCTGATATCATACATAGTTATTACAATGTTATTGACTGTATGCCCTATGCTGCACTTTCCATTCCTGTGACTATTCTGTGACTATGAATTTGTACTTCTTGATTTCTTCCCCCTTTTTGCCTACCCCTCCAGCTTTCCTCCCATCGCTGCAACAAATCTAGTGTTCATCTGACACCACACAAAATTACTGCAACCTTATTGGCTATATTTCCTTGTTATACCCTATATCCCCATGATTATTACCTTGTAGCAACCAAACTAAACTTCTCAATAACTTTCCTTATTTTACCCACTCTCACATCTCTCCTCCCATCTTAAAGAAGGCCCTCTAACATTCTTTGTAGTACTAGTTTGGTGGTGATAAAAACCGTTAGCTTTTTCTCGTCTGAGAAGCTCTTTATCCGTCCTTCAATTTTGAATGGTAGCCTTAATGGATACATTAATCTTGGTTGTAGATCCTTGGTTTTCATCATGTTGAATATTTTCTGCCATTCCCTTCTGGCTTGCAATGTTTCCAATGAAGAATCAGCTAACAGTCAAATGAGTGAATGCTTATAAGTTATTATTTGCATTTCTCTACTTCTTTCTAGAATTTTCTCTTTTTCTTTAACCTTTCTTATGATGTGTCTTAGTGTGTTCCTGTTTGGGTTATCTTGTTTGAAACTCTCCATGTTTCTGGGCTTGTATGTCTATTTCTTTCACCAGGTTAGGAAAAGTTTTAGTCATTAATATTTTCAAATAAGTTCTTGATCCTTTGCTTTTCTTCCTCACTTTTCAGTAGTTCTATGAAGTCAATGTTGTTACACTTAATGCTGTCTCAGACAAATCTCAAACCATTCTTAATTTTTTTGAAGTTAGAGGAGAAGGACTCAAGGATGGCAGAGAGGAGATTTTTGAAACCTTTCATGGAAAATAAAATTTAACAAGTGGTATAAAACACAGGAAACCCTAAATGGTGCAGTGTCAGCCGAGGGATCCACTCACAACAAGAAAACACCTGAAGGCCAGTGACAGAAGGGCAAATGGAAGAGGAGGGAGAGAGCAGAGCAGAGTATATATACTGCTGCAGATTGTAACCCAACCAGGGCTGACTGAAGAAACTAGGAGAAAGCCAGGGTACTGGCTGAGGAGCAACACATTCCTGGGCAGGTGTGGGGGGGGGGGCGAGTGGCAAGAATAGCAGCTGAAACTTTGAGACCATGAGCGAGTTGAAACATTGACCGATCTGAAGTGCATGAGGCTCCCAACCAGAATGCCACAGCCTGGGCAGCTTAGAGGTTGAACAAAGCATCTGAAATTTCCTGGGCATGCATAGTGCCCCTAGATGCAGAGTGGCCCTGCAACCACAGGTTGACTCTGGGTGAGTATGAAACTGAGATCTGGCCGCCATAGAAACACTGACCAGAATAAAACTGGGTCCCAGGTGAAATGTGGGTTCAGAAGAAAGGAAAAAGGCTCAGTTGGTGGCACACACTCAGCCAGTGACCAATGTGATCACAGTCCACTCCCTGCCTGTTCGATACCACCTGCTTGGGCATCCTTGATGAACAGACTAGTGTTGCATCAGAGTCAGCAACCAGGAAAGCCACCATAGGAAACAAAGCAGCTGCAGATCACATTGTCCCCAAAACCAGGCAGAAACCATAGACATTGAGCCTTGGCTGCTTTTCCTAACCCTCTACCAAAGCTTGCACCTGGGATACCTCCTAGTGTCTGTTCTATGACCAACTGGAAAAAAGAAAGGCACAGAAAGTAACCTAAACCCTTTCCAACAAACTCTGTACCTGCAGAAACTGGCAGTAGAGTTCAGAAAAACTCCAAAACAAAGACACAGTAGCTTTTACTTGTACTGATCTCAGAGGCATAGCACACCATCACCCATCACATTTTCCAAAACAGGAAGCACATTGAGACCAAGGCAAGTGAATTAAGAGAAGGGAAGCCCACTTTGCAGAAAAGCTCCCAGAAATAGGAGTTTGAATAACCAATAAAAAAAATACTGGAAGATGGTAGAGTGATACCAAATGGAAAGAGAAAGAAAGAAAGAAAGGAGGAAAAAAAAGAAAGAAAATAAGAAAGAAACAAAAAGAAAGAAAAAAAAAAGAAAGAAAGGAAGAAAGAAAGAAAGACCACTCTATATCTGCCATGGGGAAAGCACTCATGTCCAGATAAAAAAGTTCATCAAAAACAATGAATACCTTAGGATTCAAAGCTGCTCAAAACAAATGAAAAATCTCCTGAGAAGAAACTTACAGATCTGGAAGTATATGACCTAAGTAACACAAAATGCAAGGCTGAAGTTCTTAAGTCACTCACAGAGCTGAAACAATGTTGGCAGAGTACCCAGGAACAGATAGATGATCTCAGAAAGGAAATCAGTGAATTAAAAGTAAAAACATTCTAACAAAGAAATTGAAAATATAAAAAAGTATCAAATAGCAATTTGAGAGATACACAATTCAATAAAAAAACTGAGAAATGAAGCAATGACCATAGAAAACAGGACCAACCACATGGATAAAAGAATTAGTGTTCTCATAGAAAGAAGATAGGTACTTCTGAGTCAAAAGAACTGGAAGAACTCTATGAGAATTATCTGACTCCATCAGAAAGAACAACATTAGAATATTAGGAATAGCAGAAGGTGCAGAACAGAACTTTACAGACAGATTTTTCAAACTAATAGTAGGCAAGAACTTTCCAAACCTATGGGAAGATCTAGAACCCCAAATTCAAAAAGAAAAATAGGTCCCCTAGCTTCCTTAACCCTAGCAGATCTTCTCCAAGGCATATTATACTGAAGATGTCAAAAATCAAAGACAAAGAGAGAATTCTCAAGGCAGCCAAGAAGAAAAAATTAACTGTTAAAGGAAGGTCCACCAGCTATCATCAGACTTCTCAGCAGAAACTCTACAAACCAGGAGGGAGTGTAACAAAATATTCCAAATAATAAAAGAGGAACTTCCAGCAAAGATTAATTATCTACCAAATTATATTTTATATATGAAGAAGGAATAAAGACATTTTCAGGCATACAGAACCTGAGAGAATTGTCTGGCATGAGGTCATCATTTCCTGAAATAAGGAAGGAGGCTATTCCATCTGAAATAAAGAAATCAAAATAAATGGGGATGATCTGGGACAACAATAAAATAGAAAAAGAGAAAGTAATATCCATAGGAAATTCTTATATATCAATTATCACCCTAAATGTACATGGACTGAGCTCACCGATAAAAAGGAACAAAGTAGAAGACTGGATTAAAAAACAAAACTCATATGTATGCTGTCTACAAGAGACACATTTTAGCCTTAAGAACAAATACAGACTGAGTTAAATGGTGGAAAACAATACTGCAAGCAAATGGCATCCAGAGAAAAGCCAGAGTTGCCATACTGATATCTGATGAAACAGACTTCAGGATAAAAAGGTAACAAAAGACAAAGATGGGCATTTCATAGTAGTAAATGTGACAATAAAACAACAAGGAGATATGACACTTATTAATATATATGCTTCTAATCAGGAAGCACCAAAATCTACAAAACTACTATTAACAGATTTACAAAAAGAAACTGGCAAAAATACAATTATAGTAAGAGACCTAAGTACACACTTAACAGCCATGGACAGATCCTTTAAACAAAATATAAATGAGAAAATATGAGCTCTAAATGTTATATTATAGCAATTGGACATAAATGACATTTACAGGACACTTGATCCAACAACAAAAGAGTATACCTTCTTTTCTAGTGCACATGGAACATTCTCAAGGATGGATTATATGCTGGGACACAAAAATACCCTCAGCAAATTAAAAAAGATCAAAATCATACCAAGTGTATTCTCAGACCACAAAGCTTTGAAGTTGTAATCAACTGCAAAAAGAAAGCAGAAAAACATCTCATGTACATGGATATTAAACAATGTCTTATTACAAAATGATTTGATCAAAGAAGAAATACAAGAAGAGATTTAAAAATACATAGATACTAATGGCAATGAAAATACAACCTATCAAAAGTATTGGGACACAGCAAAAGTGGTAATAATAGAGAAATTTATGTAATTATAGGTCTATCTTAAGAAACAAGAAAAATAGCAAGTAAACATCCTAACAACCCATCTTAGAAAACTGGAAATAAAAGAAGAGAAAAGGCCTTAAATCAGCAGAAAATAATAAAAATTAGAGCAGAGGTAAATGAAGTTGAGAACAGAAAGACAAGAGAAAAATTAATGTAATAAATACCTGGTTTTTTAAAATAATAAAACTGAGAAATTCCTGGCTAGGCTAACCAAAGAATAAAGAGAAAGAACACCAATAACTACTATTAGAAATAAAAGGGAAGAAATTATGACTAATACCACAGAAATACAAAGAATCATAAGAAAATATTATGAAGGCCTTCATGCAACCACATTTAATAACCTAAAAGAAATGGACATGTTTCTAGAAACATATAGTCTACCTAGAGTGAATCAAGAAGAACAGGATAATTTATATAGACTAATCAATAGTAAAATAATTGAAACAATTATTCAAAACCTCCCCAAGGGCAAAAAACCCAGACCAGATGGTCCCACCAATTAATTTTACCAAGAATTCAAAGCAGAATTAATACTTATCCTCAGACACTTCCAAAAAATTGAAAATGAGGCAATACCTCCCAACTCATGCTATGAGGCCAACATCACTCTAATTCCAAAACCTCGTAAGGATAATGCAAGAAAAGAGAAATATAGACCAACACTTCTGATGAACACAGATGCAAATAATTCTAAACAAAATATTAGCAAATAGAGTACAGCAATGCATCAAAAAGATTATACACTGTGATCAAGTGGGATTCATCCCAGGAGCACAGGGATTGTTTAATATCTACAAATCAATCAATCAATGTGATACACCACATTAACAAATTAAAAGATAAAACACCTTTTTTTAAATTCTTTCTTTTATTATTTGTGGTTCTGATTGGGTATTTTCTGCTGGCTTTTCTTAGAAATCACTGCTTTGCACTTCTGCTTCATCTAGTCTGGTGACTCCTTTTATTTTATTGTTCATTTCAGTTAATGTAATCTTTATGTCTGTCTTGTCCTTTATAATGGTTTCTATGTCTTGCTTTATGCTTGCTATCTCTCTGTTTGAATTATTATTAAATGCTTTGAGCATTTTCATAATAGTCGTTTTGAGCTCTGTCTTTGATGCATTATTTGATTCCATGCCATTTCCTCTGACTTTCTGTTGTTTGAATTTCTTTTGAGCTTCCTTTCTCTGGTTTCTCATACTGGCAGCCTCTATCTTTGGAGATATTCTGCTCCTTAATTTAACACTCGCTACTGCAGTTTCTTTGGTGTTCTCGGTTGATACTGGGTAGACAGAGGTCTGGTGGGGAGAGACAGCCATGATTCGTGCCTTTCTTTTCTTCCTGGTGCTGAAGGCCACACAGGTAGTATGGCCATAATTACATGTTTAGGTTCTGGGTTTTCCCTGAAGGACCTTGCTCTGAGCCTTGGGGCCAGTCCTATATGCTGGTCTCTCAGGCCTTGCTGGTTGTGGGTGGAGAAATCCCTACATGGCCCTCCTCTTTTCCTCTTCCCAGGCCACAGTGAGATGGCACTCACTGCAACTCCTCAGCACCCACATCACTCCCCTTCCTCTTGGAACCATAATGAAGTTGGGTTGCTGAGTCTGTACTTCCTGGGGGTCAAAGTGAGGTCTGGTTGTGGTGTCTCATGGCCCCTGCCCCTGGGCCTCCTTTCCTGTGTCCCTTGGATGAAATGAGTTCTGGAATGTTCACCTACCACCTTTATCCTCTTCCCTTCCCCAGTGGTATAGTTCTAAGTAGGGACCTGTGTAGCTCACCTCTCTGGAGTTCATGATTTTTCTCCTCCAATTGCCTAAATGCCCACCTGTAGGTACTTTGATGCAATGAGTTGTTTGTGAATTTCATAGGGAGACCTCAGTTGAGTAATAGATATTTTATTCATTGTAATCTCCAGAGGTGTTTTTCAGTGGTCACTCTAGTGCCACCATTTTGTTGCTCTAGGAAACCCTTCATTTTGATTAGAGTGCTTCAGTTCATATTTTTTATGTATTGAACTTCCACATGTAATTTTGTTTAAAGAATGACATAA